>JAGDQP010004233.1:0-38945 GCA_022664845.1 Lepisma saccharinum
TGACAGAAGAGTGAAGCTATATAAAATCGTTTAGAAACGGCCGGGTAAATGGAGGTGGCTGAATTCAAACTATCTCTCTACCTGCTTTGGTTGAGGCGCCAACCTGCGTCAGGACAGACGGGCAAAGTGAAACTGAGATCATCATTTGGGCAAGGAGTTCGCTCAAAATAACCACGAGACGAAAATAAAAGAATCTTTTGCTTATATGGACTGTTGAGAACAATATTTCTGTAACTGTATGCCATTTCTTCTTACTTTCTAATATACACTTTCCTTCTTATAAAATGCAATACTAAAACATTATGATGGCACATGATACAAAAATAGTTAATATTTTTACAATACAAATTGAAATTGTGTAGTTCTCTGGGGAGAAAAAGAAGAGTCTAGCTGAATCTTTTCCTTTGGTGCGCCAACATCTGGAACTGGGAAGATCGTGGGGGAGGAAGATTTATTACAGTTTTTCTGCCTGGACACTAGAATTCTGAGAAAATGGGGGTGAGACGTGTAAAGGAGGGTGGCAAGAAAGTTAAACGAGTTCAACTTCGTAGCAATCTTGCTGATGGGTAGGCAAATCGCTAGTCCGACTCGTCTTGTGAAATTGTTACCGATGGAAGGAGGTAAACTTTCCACCGACTTATTGTACCGTGGGACTTAGCTTTAATGAGTCTTCTCCACAAAGTCCTGTCTTGAACTTCATCCCCTGACAGACCTTTCTCCCTGAAATCCCTCTTAACCCTATCCATCCATTTCCTCCTTGGCCTCCCTCTACCTCTCTTGCCCTCCACTTCCATTGCCATCACTCTTCAAACTATATAGTCATATGTACTCCTCATTACATGTCTATAGCACTGAAGACTTCTTTCTTGTATCTTCTTAGATATCTCTACCACCTTGGTTGTTCCTCTTACTCTCACATTTCTCACTGTGTCTCTTATTATTATTATCCCACACATCCAGGTACCATACACACATTCGCTATCCAAAACAATTCTTGCAGTCTTCGTTTTCCAGATCATCATTCGAAACAAAATATTTTGTACTATTAAACGGATATTAAATTACTCGGATGTTGACAGCGTTAATACTGACTTTCCCTCCCAAGATTTTTTTTTTCGGGTTTCAGTAATGAATGTTTGTATGGTGCATAATCGTCAAGATCATGAATATTATCAAGTTTTGATCGCCAGAGGAACACTCTACCACAGAGCTGCTTTACATCCAACACGTGCTAAAGAGCTACTCAATAACTAAATATGGTTTCCTGTAATTAAACAGAAGTATTGTGCTGGTCTTGCGTGTTGTTTCTATAATGGTATAATACAGTGAGTCCTAATTTCGAGAACCTGCAGCATTAGCAACAGCAGTCCATTATACTATGTTAACAGTATCAAATGTGGTGTTTGTTGACTTCCCGTTTGTTCTTCCGCTTGTGTTAGTGATAATGGGTCCTCTATTACTCTTTTGACCTCTATCCATTTTCGTCGCCGACGACCCATGCGGGCTGAAATCTGGTTAACATCTACCTTGTTTAACGCCCCTTTGAACGAGATAAGTTCAGCTAATTTTCTGGGAAATGGCCATAATGAATGTGTCACACTTGTTTTCTCTCTCTCTCTCTCTCTCTCTCTCTCTCTCAAACACACACGATTCTCTCAGATTCTATTTTTTTTTATTCATTTAAAGGTTTACGGTTTTATTTACAGGCTTTCCGCAAGGATTTTCAGTTTGTGGGGGTGTTAAAATCAAAATTGGGAGGATGTAAGTGGAGTTTTGCACGGTTTCTATAGATTTAACATCATAAAAAAATTTAAGTTGGGGGTGGCGTGGAGTGTTGTCGAGAATTTGGCGGGTGACATCCATCCCCCAGCTGGGATTGGAACCAGAGAGCTTCGCTTAGCGCCCAACCATACGACTACCAGGTCGGCATTATTATGCTCAAACCATTTTTGGCACAAAGGCAGACCTTGTCCGAGGCTACGTTCTTTTCATTTAACTTTGCCTCCTCAAATACTCTAGTTGTCAGTGTTGGTAACTTATTGTAAACACTCAATTTTTCAATGGTTTCTATACTATTGTGCATATCTACTCCAAATATGCTATCAACAATTCAACATTATTTGACACAATAGAAAAAAAAAATGGCATTTCCCGGTCTCTCAAGCACCATAATTGACAATGTTCCCAAGCTATATTAAAATTCAAGTTTTCAAATGTGTTTCGTACCGTTGGACGTATCGGCACGGAACTTGGCATGAACATTATTTGTCATCATAGAAAAATATTGATGTGGGTATCCTCGTCAACCAAACATTTCATTTATCAGTGTTGCCCAACCTCCTTTAAAATTCATATTTTCAAATGACAGTAGGTTACTTTATTGGAAATATTTTATCGTATAATGATAAAAATTTGTGAAGTACAGACTGCAGTGTTGCAAATTGTTAATAATACCAGGGTAAACGTTGAATAACGAGTAAATTTCTTTCATAAGACCTACACTTAATAACAGAAAAACATACGCTGTGCCTATTTCGGACATGTACTATCGGCGCCAAAAGTAAGTATCCACTAGAATATCAACCTCAAATCTATGCATCCCAAATGCAATCAGAGTTTAATGGGTTGCATAAGCATAGGAGAACACAAAAGTTGTGTTATATACGTTTGAGAGAGAGAGAGAGAGAGAGGAGAGTCTTTATGCATCATCATAGAAAAATAGATTCGTGGTATTAACATTTAATCAGGGGTGACGATTGCTAACTTAAAGGTATTTTTTATGTCCCTTGATTTCGTAGCTAACAAAAAGGGACCTTATAATTCCGATCATTTCGTCCATATATCTATCCTTTTCAAATAAATAAATCTCAGGAACCACAAAGTGTAGATATATAATTAAGGTGTCGTTGGCAGGCTTTTAGCTAGACTAGCTCAGACATGCCCGAACTGTCTTGATTGTTGCCATCATTCAAAGTTTCCAATCTATTTTATAAAATCCATTATTATTATTATTTTTTTAAATATTCCATTTCGTTTAACCTATCTGCATCAAAATTGGCACACATATTACTTCCCCAGTAGCGTATCAATATTGTCCAATAATAGGAACGGACAGTTTGTAATATTGATATCCAACGTCGATCAATATCGAATGGCAAACACTTTTGCCAATATTCCGATATTGTTGGCTGAGAGGAATTTACTGTTTTAATAAACGAAATTACTTATATTTTTGCAGTAGATTTAGGAAAATGTGATCTTAATTATATCTGTATTTATTTTATTGCGCGTCGTATTTTCTCGTCTTCAACTATAGTTGAAAATGTTCTTGTGATTCTTTGTCCGTTGTCTTATGTACTCAGCTCCGGATCCTTCCCTGAAGAATAATACGTATTTAATTAACTCAGACATGGAGTGTGGTGACATTGACAGAGTTTTAATTACAGAAGGATACGAAGTTTTATACACATTCAATGACATCTTCAAACAGTACTATTTCTCCAAATTTTATAATTTTATCTGCCAAGATATTTTTGCACGTTTTCTGGATAAAATATAAACGTCTCTCATGTTTCAGGAATAGCTTTGAATGTCGGATTATCGTACCACGCCAATGTAGATTAGTGTTTAGTCAGGACGCCAAACAAGTTCGGTATCCGCAATATTGATCCAGTATGGGTCCGATATCGGCCGGTTATCAATGTGCTGCTACGGTTATTTGGCACAACAGAAAAACACTAGGGATACCACTATCCCTAATCACCCAAATTATCAGTGTTGCCAACCTGTTTTCTGTAAAATTAAAATTTCTAAATTACATCCATTACGTTAAACTTAGCAGCATTAAACTTAAACACAAACTCTCGATAAGAGGACTGTAGTGTCACTCAGCAATGCAGAAGATTTGATAGTATTATTAACTTCCTCATCAAGAATCGAACTTTGTAATCTCTGCACTGTCAAGAGACCAATGAATAATCTTTTAAAAGGATAACCAGGGAATCAATGAATTTAAGATGAACGAGATTAGAAAATAGTACCAAAAAAAAACTTGAATCAACGAAACAAAGAAAATGTAATAAAAAGAGGGAGAAGTTATGCTAGTATCTGGTTTAGTGCTATCAAATATTTAAGAAATATATATATAAAAAAATAATGATTCAGAAGTAGACTGCTTGTTTCTTTGGGAATCAACCTTGGTTGTGGTGGTTTTAGGTTTGCTGGGGAAATCATTTTCATTCCAAAGCTTGTCATCACATCCCTCACTCATCCACCTCCCACACTTTGTTGGCTATTCTGCGGCCTTGTCGCGCAGCGTCTGATGCACCCGGCGGTTAATTATGGAACAAACTCTGCTAGAATTAATTAGTTTCGTCTCTCCGTCAACCCACCCACATATACACACACTAACCATTCTCTCTCTCTCTCTCTCTCTCACACACACACACACACCACTATGAACACAGACAGCACGCGTGCCACATACTTGAACGTCGCCACGCGGTCTGGAAATTATTCTCCATCCATATACCTCTACACTCCCCCGGCCCGTATCCTTTCACTTCGTTTTTTTTCTCTATTATCCTGTAAAACAGTAAACGTTACTGTCCAGTTTTGTGTACCACTCATTCTTCTCCATTTCTGGGAGAAGGGACTAAAAAAATGAGAGAAAGGAACACGCCACTTATGACTTTTATGAAATGTGTTTTGGAGCTTTTATTAGTCACGTTTAGCACATTATTTTGGGGTTCTAACGTGTGTGTTACATAATTGCTTGTGTCTGTCTCCGTCACATTGGTTGCATGGAACAAGCATCGTTAAAACATTCGATTCATCACATAGTACAACATTTACTGTCTCAAATGCGGATATTAAAGGCTCGTCACACTTGTGGTCTCATAACAGTGGATCTAGAAATACAAGATCAGGATTTTATAATCTTGGATTTAATGTGCAGATCCCGATCCAGTGTTTAGGAATATGCGTCTGGATCCGAGTCGGATAATTCGAAATTCACGTTTTGGATTCGAATCTTGGTAGTTTTGGATTCGGATCTTGGTAGTTTCGGTAGCACAACTGAGCCCGAATACGATATTTCAGTAATCACTTCTGAATCCGGATTCGAAGTTTTGGAACTGGATCCGAATACAAAGTTAAAATAATCACTCCTGGATACGGATTTAACATTTTGATAATCACATCCGAATCCGGATTTAAAGTTTCAAATAATCACATCTAAATCCGAATTAGTTTGCTTTAACTTCCATGCGTTATTAAACTTTACCACAAACTTATGGAACATTTGTATAGTCGTCTTCTTCCCCTGTAAAAGTGGTGTGTGCTAGTTTGGGTTCTCAGTGATTCAATTAGATGATTAGCTTTGTTCGGACGGGCTGCACTTTTGAACTTGTATACTTTTGCGTTCGAGTGGGTAGTGCTGCTTACACCTCAAATGTTCCGGATGGCCGGCACGAGTGCAAGTAGTGTAACCCAGTGCAAACACTTTCTGCTCCTGCTCGGATGCGAGTGTTACTGGGTGCAGGAACTGCAGACAATTGACAGTCGTGCTACGTTCTCACAGTGTATGTGTGAGAGAAGGGAGTTACAAATGGCGTTCCGTGGTAGGAGAAGGAAATAACTATCTGCCCGTTCGGTCGAGAACTGCACGGGGTTGCACGAATAGACACTGTGACGTCACATCCACTAACACAGCTCTGTACTAACTTACTCTTCCAGTGCAGATAGTGCCACACCGAGCGGACCACCCCAACAAAGCTATTATGCGTTTGTCATTTTCTTGTATACGTGTTGAACATGCCTAGTCCTAGATGTCAGAGATTTGTGTTGTTGCAGAGTTATAATTTTGTCACCTGTCATTTGATATTTAGAGCTTTCTTATTCAAACAAGATGTTCCTAAACTGTATGATAGCTTCGACTTGGTAATATCTTTCTCTTCTGTCACCCATTTGCTGATAGCTCACGCTTTATTAATGATAGTCCTCGTAGATATTTCCACCTTTTCAGTTTACGTCGATTACTTCAATTTGAGCGTAGATAAACTGACCGTGAACTAAAGTTTATTTCGTTCATCAATAATAATGAATACAATTACTTTGAAGTGTTAATTGTAACTTGAAGACGAGGCCCCATTTTGTACAAGGTTTGTACGTTCCTATTTTAAGACCTTTTGTTTTCCTGTTCTTGGAGCCCCCATGAAGCAGTCCCCACCCCCGGAGGTACGAATGAGGGATTAGTTTACCTCCGGAATATTTTCCCCCAGGAGAACCATTTCTTAACGGTGTAGAGTTGTCAGCTCCACGACCTAGTGATAATGGTAGGCATTCAAAATATCATCCTCTATCCATCCCTGAGCCTTGCCGATGTCATTTATCTTCAGCGTCAAGGTGGTAATGTTGAAGCTGCTTCCCTTCATTCATTATCTATTCCTTTTGCCAACTGGAGATAACAATAAATTGATTACTTTAAATTCGTTACAGAAAAGGTCCGCACGGAATGTTTAGCAAGCCTGTGAAGATATATGAGCGTGAAACAGCCTTTCAGTTGGGGGAAGGGTTTATTAAGCAAAGGTTAGGGGACGGAAGTAGAGCTTTGCAGAGTTTATATAGATTTTTAAGGGTAAGAATCGTAATTTTTGGGGTTGTTCTGTCGAGAACTTGGGGTTTACACCCCTTATTGGAAGTGTCTGGCAGAATCCCTAGCAAGAAGCGTTCGAAACACTTTTTTTTCTTTCGTAAAGGTATAAGAAACTTCCCACACTTTGTATGTAGATTATTCAGTGAAGATGTATTTAAAAAGTTGTATTATAATTGCTTACAGTATTGTTATTCTGTATGATAATTTTCACACAGTTTTTGAAGCACTAATTTTCACTATTGCAAATTCTTCTGTCAACTCTTCGAGATTTATCTTAATAATATATGATTGAAACAAAGATTTCTAAGACTTTCCTGAATAAGTTGCTTTTAAAGAATTTTCTTTAGTTCACAATGGTTCGTGGTGTTCTCAAACCTTGCAACGTTAATTTAACTCATTTCTCGACGTCATACAATGATGAAAAGTCGGGTAACAGTATAATATTTCACTGTTACTTTCATATATTTCTATATTTTAATATGGGCTTCTTTATCCTAAAATAAATACTAGCCTGCAACGATGGTTCGTTTGACTGGTTGCAGAACACTTTAGGATTTGGGTCACAAAACCTTAACTAACTAACTCTATGGCTTGTGGAACTCGCAAGTTCATCGCCGCAGTAACAAGCATTTGCCATTGGATTCTATCCTGGACAACATCAAGCCAGTTTTCATCACGAACACCTACTTCTCGAAAATCTCTTCTAATATTGACCTCCCAACGACGTCTCGATCGTTCCAATGGTCTCTTTCCATCCGGCCTTCCAACCAGGATAGAATATAATCTTAGTTTTCCTCCATCCGAGCTACATGGTCTGCCCACCTTAGTCGTCGCGATTTCATTATTTTTACATCTGGTGAATCGTACAGTCCGTGGAGTTCTTCATTATGCAGTCTCCTCCACTGTCTAGTCATCTCGTCTTGTATATCTTTCTCAAAATCTTATTTTCAAACAGACATAATTTATGTTGATCTGCTAGGGTCGTACTCCAACTTTCGCAACAGTAGAATGACCGCTCTGCATATTTTCAATTTCAATTTCCTTGACATTAATCGCGATGTTAGAAGTTTTTGGACTGAATAGAAACATGCGTTCCCCGATACTATGCGAAATTATATTTCTTCCGTGACCTCATTTTTGCTTGTTACGTATGCTCCCATGTATTTAAATTTGTTTACTTTCTCTATGACGCTGTGTTTCGACTTGTTATCATGTATTTTGTTCTATCTATGTTTACCTGTAGACCTTTCTCATGGCACGCTTTTACTAAGACATCGGTGTTGCTTTGTAGTGCATCTATATCGTACCCTGTTAAATATACATCATCCGCGTAAACGAACAGTTAATTCAACCCATTCAATGATAGTCCCTTTTTGTCACCCTTAATTTTTAAAATCGCATATTCTAACGCAAAGTTAAACAGTAGTGGTTATAAGTCATGGCCTTGTTTCAATCCGTTGCAAAACTTGAAAGTATCTGACACAAAACTTTAGCGTGAGAAAAAGTATCCGGGCACTGAAATAACTTGAAAAAATAAATAAAAAACTTTTTAAAAGCATTTGACAAAAAAATAATATAACCATTTTTAAAAACATACTTTTATTAAACAATTCGTACTAAAAAGTAAAAAATAATTTTGTTTATGTATGACTTAAAAGAAAAGCATGGGGCGCGCCAGTTCAAAAATTTATAAAGTAACTCTATATAAGAGCGCTCATGCTTTTCTTTTAAGTCATACATAAACAAAATTATTTTTTTACTTTTTAGTACGAATTGTTTAAGAAAAGTATGTCTTTAAAAATGTTTTAATTAATTTTTTGTTGTTCAGATGGTTCTACAAGAATAATATTTTCATTTTTTTGTAAACTATAAGGAAAATAAATTACCAAAATTGAGTGTTCGAGCAAAATGTGCATATTAGCGTGACACCATAGTAACAGAATGACCATCTAGAAGCCCTCTTCCCTACCCGCCCGTATCTATAACTTGGGAGATGCAAACAATTTCGTTCAAGAGAAGAGAGATTGAGAAATGCACTTTGAATTTTAATTTTAGTTATGGCCTTTAGGCATCTCTGGCTCAAGGGAAGATAGGGTAGGGAAGAGTATGGAGAAGATAGTGGCCAGGATCTTGTGTGAGTTTTGATCATTTTTAAAGCTATTGGATAAATGACAAGCAACAATGAAATTTTGACAATGATTATTTTAGCTGACAAGCAAACATACTGATGGGGAAGAAAAAACTTATGATTTTTTTTTCTTCCGTCATGTTCAGGATGTCAAATTTTCAGGATGTATGTGGGTGTGCAAATTTTGGCAACTCGAGTCCAATTACGTTGGGGGATATCGATGATATAAAAGTCAGATGCTTATTCCTGGCGAGTGATAGAAAAGTGTGGAAATACCCTTTTATGTTTAAATTACTGAAAGAAATGGAAAACAAATAAATACACTGTACTGGATAGTCGATGGAACGCGCCACCTGTTGGACGATTTGTTTATCATGGCCGCCATTTTTATGTCCACCATATTGAATTTAGATTGATTTTCTTAAATTAGAAAGAGGCCGAGTAACATGTCATTCTGGACTAGAATTTAACAAGAAATACAATTCTGATGTCAGTTTTGCTGTAAGTATATTATTGTGAGAGAAAAGGGTACGTGACACTCGTCTGGCTAATGAGTTAAATCCTAATAGCCCCTGAAAATATCCATTTCGTTTTGAAATAACAGGAAATGAAACCCAAAATCATACAAATCCATATGGGTAGGGCACTGTAGCCAGGAACAATTTCTATGAGTTTGGGTTTCCTTTATTATTTCAAAACGAAATGGGTGTTTTCAGATTATTGCGTCATTACCCCAGACTAGTGTCATATAACCTTTTTCTCTCACAACAATATTTTTACTGCAAAAATTACACCAGAATCGTATTTCTCGTGAAATTCTAGTCCAGAATGACATGTTACACGACTCCCTTCCCATTTAAGAAAATCAATCTAAATTCAATATGGCGGACTTAAAAATGGCGGCCATGATAAACAAATCCTTCAACAGGTAACGCCTTCCAACTTTCTGACTTTCATATCAACGATATCTCCCAAAGTAATTGCGCTCGAGTTGTCCAAAATTTGCATGCGCAAAATACTTTGACATTCTGAACATAACAGATGATAAAAGAAATCATGTTTTTTGTGCCTCATCAGTATGTTTGTTTGTGAGAAATTAGATTACCCGTAATTGATATCATACACCTACGCAATAACGGGTGTTCTAATTTCTCAGTAAAAATAGACAATATAAAAATCTCATATAGTTCATTCACATTTACAAGTAGATTGTTAAATGTGCTACTATTAACAATAGTAGCACATTTACTACTATTGTTGCTTGTCATTTGTCCAATATCTTTAAAAAATATGAAAACTCACACAGATAGTGGCACCGAAGGTGCGGATGTGTCTTAAATTCCGCTTCGTTTTCAAAACACAAATGTACATTTGAAACTATGAACCGACTATAGTAAATAAAATTAATATTTCTTCATAAATCATAAATGATACATTAAAATGTTAATGGAAGATAATTTTTAGCAACAAGGTCCATATTAGGAGCGAAAATGTTATATCATTGAATTGTAAGTGTTTGCCAAGTTAGTACAAAATATTATGTTTTCATTGAATACGTTGTATACCTACGTGGGGATATGTTTGTTTTGCATATTTCACCTTGTACGCGTACATTAGGCTTGCAATACTGCATACGTGGCTCGAAGACGAAGCGAAAAATTTGATTCGCATTTAAAACATAATACTTTTCTTGTTTGGTCCGTAAAAATAGAACCGTAAAATATTTTACAGCAATTTCTATGGACCTTGCATGTATATATGTTGTTATTGCTCGTGTACATGCGAGAAGTAAGTATTTTTAATTGTCAATAGTTAGTGCTGTTACTGGTCGTTTTAACTGAATTATTATCTCATATTTCTCCTCTAATTTTTGGTAGGTCAGGAAGACGGCGGTTCAAACACAACCATGAAGGACGAAGAAGTCGACGTGCAGCCACGGCGAGAAAGGAGCGAATTTGGGACTATGGAGTCATTCCATATGAAATTGACGCCAACTTCAGCGGCGGTCATAAAGCGCTCTTCAAGCAAGCAATGCGCCATTGGGAAAACTATACTTGTGTTAAATTTGTGGAGAGGACGCCTGAACATCCTAACTACATTGTTTTCACAGAAAGGCCCTGTGGGTAAGTATGACAATGCGGACACGTTATTTTCTTTTGTCTTTCACACATATATCATCATCATCATATTCAGCCGTTTTCAACCTACTACTGTATGACAGCATCCCCATTTTCTTTCCACATATCTCGGTCTGCTGCTATCCTCATCCAAGTAACTTCTGAAAAACGTTTGATTTTATCTACCCATCTAGCATTTGGACGTAGAGGTGTGCAACGAGCGGATTTCGAGTGCTCGAAACACAAAAATACGTTTTCTAGCGAGCAGAGTATGATCGAACAAAATCTGCTCGAACAGATTTGTTCGAACACTTTTTCTCGAAATCCTGGATTCGAGCGCTCGAAAGTCCTGGAATTTCCCCTTCCCCTCCATTTATCTTGGTAAAGGACGTAGTACACAATGCTGCCAACTGTGATACTATTATTCTGATCATAATATAATTTCAACTTTATAGCTTTGATACAACAGATAATTAATTAAGTACTAAAAAAACTATTATCGTGATTCCATAGGTACTTTAACGCCAACATTTCTCTGAGCTACGATTCCGAGCCTAAAAATGTTAAAATTTGTAATCCAAGACCGCGGCAGCGCGAAACATCATCATTGTAAAAGATAGTATGATGAGTTCATTACCAAGACCAAAAATATACAATTTTGAAATCCAAGATGGCGGTAGGGCGAAATGTCACAATTGTTAAAAATCATCAGAATTTCGTGAAATTATATATGTAGGACTTGAAGGAGCCCTGAGTCCATTACCGAGGGCAAAAATATACACTTTTGAAATCCAAGATGGCGTCAGCGCTGAATATCACAATTGTCAAAAATCATCAGAATTTCGTGAAATTTTATATGTGGGAGCTTGAAGGAGCCCTGAGTCCATTACCGAGGGCAAAAATATACAATTTTGAAATCCAAGATGGCGGCAGCGCGAAATATTACAATTGTTAAAAACCATCAGAATTTTGTGAAATTTTATATGTAGGAGCTTTAAGGAGCCCTGAGACCATTTCCGAGGCCAGAAATATAAAATTTTGAAATCCAAGATGGCGACAGCGCGAAATATCATAATTGCTAAAGTCATCAGTTTTTCGTTAAATTTCATATGTGGGACTTTGAAGCGGTGCTGAATTCAATTCCGAAACTAAAATTGTTGAATTTTGCGAAATGTCAAAATTGTTTAAAATCAGATATTCGTTCGATTCTGTTGTCAATGGGAAACCGAAAATGGCGGCAGTTTGGAATGTGATAAAATGTTCAAAATTATCAGATTTCTGTTAAATTCCATATGTGGGTGTCCCGAAGAACGCTGATTACGAATCCGAGCCTAAAAATGTCGAATTTTTAAATCCAATATGGCGGCAGCGCAAAATATGATAATTGTTACAATATTTTGATTTTTCTTGAAATTTTATATCCAGGTCTTTCAAGAGGCTCTGGGTTCGACTCCTGTTTCAAAAATGTTAAAATTTGAGATCCAAGTGATAGTGGCAACCCGAAAAGTGATAAATTCTTTAAAATTATCACATTTTGTAAAATTTCATAAGTGGGTGTTCCGAAAGACGCTGATTACGAATCCGAGCCCAAACATATTGAATTTTCAAATCGAAGATGGAGGGAGCGTGAAATATTCTGATTGTTAAAAAACATTCGGGAAAATTTATATTTGGGGCTTTCATGGGACGCTGATTACAAATTTGAGACCAAAAATATTAAAATGTGAAATCCAAGATGGTTGTAGTGCAAAATGTCATAATCTCTAGAAATTATCCGATTTTTGTGAAATTTCATATCCGGGACTTTCAAGGGGCCGTGAGTTTGATCCCGAGGCTAAAGTATTTAAATTAAAAATGAAGATGGTGGCAGCACAAAATATTGTAATTGTTAAAAATAATTTAAGTTCGTGGAATTTTTCCCGGGATTTCTGAGATTTCTGGGTTGGATTCCTAGATTAAAATATTGAAATTAGAAATTGACTCCAGTAGGACATAGACGCGTTTTGAATGTTAATTTTTGTTCTAATTCGTTGATTAACAGTTATTGGTTAAAACGTACGTTTAATTTGAATCATATTTCAACAAATGTTTGATACCCCAGTAGCATATGCAGGTTGGTCAGTTTTGGGACCCATATCGTTCCACATCGTAAATGCGGACGAGAGAGGGGCCCCACTTGAGACCACGTAGATCGATGTGGTTTCGACATCAATTATCGGTATCACTAATTTACCTATTTTCTAAAACTATATTTTGCAAAGAATAAATCGATTTTTACAAACCTTTTTGTTCATAATGAATAAATTAAAATTAAAAATAGAGCATTCGTGATGGTATTATATCGATCCATGTCGTTAACCGATATCTATATTGACCAATGTCGGTCCATATGGGCAAACCGATGTTTATTCAAGTAATGGTATATCCCTCTTGTGATAAAGTATAAAACTTCATGCTGTTGTCAAGACGCGGCCAGATTTGTTTGGTGACAAAGGAGTTGTTCACAATTTAAGCACGTTAATGATCAGAAATAATGTTCTTCCACGAGAAGGACCCAAAAAAATAAAGTGTTAAAGTTGATTGTTTTTCCCCCAAGGATTCTTTGATCACTGTAAGTAAATAGACAAACCAACAAGATTTATAGTAATATTAAGCTGGTTATCGTACGCCGTCAGAACCGGGAGACATTTTCACTTTCGTTTCGTTTGTACGGTGGAAAGTAGCGTATTTTCTCAAGCCCATGTGGTTGTTGAGATATTTTGAGATTTGAGATATTTTGATAAACTCTCGTATAGCTTTGTTGAGATATGTTGACAATTGTGGATTTGCGATAATTTGACCAACCCTCGTATATATGGACCAAATGTTTTGTTTCGGACGTACTCTATATTCTTCATCTTGTCAAATTACTAAGTTGTGTGAAGTTTTGTTGAGATATGTTGAAAACTGTGGATTTGCGATATTTTAACCAATCCTCAAATATATGGGTCATTTTTTTGTTTCGGGCGTACTCTACGTTCTTCGTCTTGTCAAATTACTAAGTTGTGCGAAGTTTCGTTGAGATATGTTGAAAATTGTGAATTTACCTTATTTTGACCAATTCTCGTATATGTGGTTAAAAATCGTGGTTTCGTATATAGTCTATTCCAGTTCAGAGATTTTTGTTAGATAACCCATTATTATTATTAGGTTAGTTGGCAACATTGAACCTCCTTTAACCACTTACAGGAAGATAAAGACAAAAATGTAATCTGATGACGTAATTCGAGCAGGCACTCCGCTCGAACAGTTCGAGCGCTCGAAAATTATTCACGCTCGAAGTGGATTTTTGTTCGTTCTCCCACGTTTCGAGCGTGACTGCTTCGGGCTTCGGATTTCGAGCGCTCGAAATCAGCTCGTTGCACAGCTCTATTTGGACGTCGTCTCGGTCGTTTCTTTTCTCTGGGAATCGAATGTAGTACATTTGTCGTCCGTCTTCCATCTGTTCGTCTAGCTATGAAACTCGTCTGTCTCCACTTCATCTTTTTCGCAATCTTAATTATATCCTCTATGCTTGTTTGTGCGCGAATCCATTCATTTGTCTTGTTGTTCGTCCTAGTTATTCCTAGCATGCACCTCTCCATTGCTGTTTGTGCGACTCTTCATCCTTAAGTCGTTTGCGCATATAATGTCCAAGTTTCACAGCTGTACAACATTACAGGTAAGACACATTGATTATAATCTTTACGCTTGATACACATTCGTAGTTGTTTTTTTTTTTTTTTTAAATAAGTGTAGTCTTCCAAACAAGTTATTTTAATCTTTTATTTGTTTTTGATCCGTCAACTTGGCATTCGACGACTTGAGCTGCTCTAGGTACACATACTCATCAACTATGCCTATTGTCTCTCCTTTATTATCTTTATTTCCTTCTTTTCAGTATGTTGATTGTACATTACATTTGTTTTACTTAAATTCATTTTAAGGCCTATTTTCGAACTCTCATTACACAGTTCTTCCATTCTGGTTTGTATTTCTTCAACACTTGAGGCAAACAGGATTATATCATCAGCGAGTCGTAGGTGCTTAAGGTAATCGCCATTTATTTTTAATTTATTATTCCAACCTCACCCCAGTTTAAATTTTCGAACACTCCCTCGAAGACCGCTGAAAAATAGTTTGGAGAAATTTAATCTCCTTGCTTTAACCCTTTTTCCAACTTTAAATGTTTCACTCTCTTGATGTAGTTTGACAGTAAAATAAATGTTCCTCAGTAATTTGATGTATGCACTTTCGATGTCTTGATGTTCTAGCGACTTAAGTACTGATGCCAAGGATACCGGATCGAAAGATTTTTCAAAATCTATGAATCTCAGAGATAATGGAACTTCATATTTATTAGTCCTTTCCATAACTTCATTCAGTGTTTGTATGTGGTACATTGTGCTAAATCCACGAAGAAATCCGGCTTGTTCCCTTCCCTAGTTAAAATCTAAGTCTCGTTCAATACGATTCAAAATAACTGTGGTGAACATTTTGTATAGAACTGACTGTTGACTAATTGGTCTGTAAATATAAACACAGGGTGTTTATGAAGTACAGCTCTTTTCCGTTTCGAATGCATGTGGTCAAACTGCGTACTAACATGTAAATAAACACGGACACAGACAACAGACACGCCAGTCGAATGGTGATTGCAGAGGTGCTAACTGAAGAAGTTTTGTGTGAATACAAGGCCTGAAGCGCTTTGCTATTCTCCTGCTTAATCGCCTAGCTACGAACGGATGACAACAACTATAATAATAATAATAATAATTGCTAGGGTATTGCGTGTTAGTATGTACTGAAGCGAACAGAAATGCGTAAATAAACGTGAAATTCGTTTATATTCAGTGCAATAACGAAGAACGTAATATCCTTTATGTAATATTAAGTATTCATCATCATAAACGAACAGCTGTAGTGTAGGTTGTACCGAGAGACCGTAGCTCAGTTAGCAAAGTGTCGGTTTAGCCACCGGAAGGTCCTGGGAACGATCTCAGCGGGTGCACATTCTGACTTTTCTAGGGTTTTCCCCTTAGTCACACCAGTCAAGTACCAGAATGGTACCTACAAACTAGAACCCGACCGACTACCTGCTAACATCTCTGCCACTCTGTGGCGGTCTGGTTATATTGCTCACGTTAATAAATGTCAGTATTTCGATGATCAGAATGTACTGTCACTGTCTTACCCTACGTATATTCACTCTAGCGTTGGCAGAATAATAACAAAGAAGATTATTGGAAATGGGATATTCACCAGTAAAGTAAGTAATGATGCAGAAGATAATTATGAAACATCCAGCGATACTCCAAAAGACATGATGGTTATAACCAAATCCATGGGCTAGTCACAACAGGAAGTAACAGATAAAGTAATTCATGAAACAAGTTAAATAAAACACGGACAAAAATACAGAAACTTTGGAATCCAAACTTCAACAAAACAAAATTGTTGAATTCCGCTAACTAAAATAAGACAAGGAAGCGTTGAGATCCGAAGGAAACAGAAAAAAAATCCATAGAGAGAATGAACTAAAGAACAGGATTATCCAAATACAAGAGGGTTGCACAAGCAATAATGAAAAGTAAAAAAAAAAAGTTTATAAAAAAAAGTAAATAAATTCAAACGGTCAAAAATGATAGGAAAACTGCGCAGCAGAATTTAGAGGAAAACGTGAACGAACATTATAGGACAATATGGAGAAATGACAGAAAGAAACGGATACGAACAATATTTGACTGAAAAGACACTTGGGGGACAACGGTGAGAAATAAACAGGTCTAACAAAATCAATTAATAAAGAAAAGTTAAAAACATCGCGAATAAAGGTTACTTTACTGGTTAATGTTCTGTGATGCAAGAAGAGACAATAATTATCGTTTAGTTCGCGTACTTTGAGGATTTTCGCGGACCACGCATTAGGTACCACTGCATTGGACGTTCATAATAAAAGAACATTTTTTCTTATGAAAACTGTTGTGAATATCCTCTTTCTATTTTATGATTTGTTTGTCGTATTGTTATTTGCTACACCATTTTCTTTCTTTCATGTTAAAGAACAATGTAATGTAGATATGGATATGTAATAAACTTTTTCGCCTGTTAATTTTTACAGTTGCTGTTCCTTCGTCGGGAAACGAGGTAATGGTCCACAAGCGATTTCCATTGGGAAGAACTGCGACAAATTCGGAATAGTTGTTCATGAATTGGGACACGTAGTGGGATTTTGGCATGAACACACGAGGCCTGATCGGGACAACCACGTCCAGATTATCAGGGATAACATCATGACGGGTAAGTTGGTTGATTGTTCTTTTCTGTTTTGTCTACTACACCATAAGTAAGCATAATATACTTGTAGTTCTAAATATAGAAGGAAATTGGGAGGAAATGGCATATTCTACTCTTTTCAAAAATGCATATTTCGAAATTATGCGATGGCTGCGCAAGGGATTCCCCAAAGGAACTAAGAGATTCCCAGAAATTCTCTGAAGTAAAGGTAGGCCGAAATGTGCATGATCTTGACGACTTTCCAGCAGGGAACAATAATCCGTTTCCGCCAAGATTTTAAACTTTTGATTATTTGAAGAGAGAAACTTCAAAATTAGCTGTTGGTTTAACATCCACTTCCAACTGCAAACATTCATCCAGTGTCGACCCTGGGAATCCAGGAACGGGGATGTGAAAGTTGTAATGAAATAATAAAGGTTGCAATATACATGGTGTACAAAAATTCATTGTCAAAACTCTAGGAACGAAAAGTTCTCATCAAAATAAAGAGAAAATGTGTCTTTGTAATTTGTCGAATTCCGCTTAGTTTCGGAGCTACAGGCTGCCGAAAGCGTGGGAAAATAGACTTTAGAGCTTGATATTTCCAATACTATTAATAGTAGAACTGCGGGGTCAACATACTCTCAAAGACTTCCAACCTGCTTTATCCAAAAATGCATGTTTCGAAATTATGCGATAACTGCTCAAGGGATTCCCCAAAGAAACTAAGAGATTCCTAGAAATTCTCTGAAGTAAAGGTAGGCCGAAATGTACATGATCTTGACGACTTTCCAGCAGGGAACAATAATTAGTTTCCGCCAAGTCGATATTTCGAACAGATTCCATTTTATATTTTATGTATTCATTGCTGTGGCATGCGTGCAATGATAACCTTCAACGGGCCGCTAAGTAATATTATTATTTTTTTAATTCTCAAAAGCAACCGAAACGAAGTCAAAGGAGCGGGGGAAGTAACACAGTTTCTAGCTTGGTTACTATCGTTGTTGTTATTTAACACTTGGCAGAATACTGTCGATTATTTGAAACCTTATGGGGGTGGAATCAACAGTCATTGAAAGAA
This sequence comes from Lepisma saccharinum, assembly GCA_022664845.1. Classification (NCBI taxonomy): domain Eukaryota; kingdom Metazoa; phylum Arthropoda; class Insecta; order Zygentoma; family Lepismatidae; genus Lepisma; species Lepisma saccharinum. The sequence goes on from JAGDQP010004233.1 coordinate 18,276, forward strand.
ATTATAATTTCTGAAAGAAAAAAAATATTATGGGAAAGAAATGTGCTAACATGGGAAAGAAATGTGCTAACATGGGAAAGAAATTTGTAATTAGGAGAAATAAATGTGCTGTGATGGAAGAGAAATGTGCTGTTATGGGAAAAGAAATTGTTGTTATGGGAAAGAAAAGGTGTTGTTATGGGAAAAGAAATGTGTTGTTATGGGAGAGAAATGTGTTATTATAAAAAGAAAGCAAAGATGAAATTAATGGAGTGAAAATGCATTTCCCTACCAATACCATTGACTATAACGAGCTTTGGTTTGCGGCCGGTGAAAATTTGGTGACTCCAGAAGCGTAAACATGCTATGTTACTTTTAACATGGAAATACGCATCTTTGCTTTTAACAAAAATTGTTCAATCACGAATGCAATCTCGTCAACTCGCATTTTCGCAGCAGATGCGATGGCCATTGCCCAATGCACAGACTACCCTGCTTGCTAACTTTGTGGCATAATGCTGTGCGTAGGAGAGAAGATGAAACTGATTCGAAAATACTTGCTTGAGATTCGCCGTGAAGTAAAACGCTTCTCATTTTGAAAACTGTTTAACCATGTAGCCACCATTTGTTATTTGTTCCGCAGTTTCATTAATTAATTCGTATTGAGCTGGAAAAGCTATAGAGTATGTAACATAATTCGCCCGACAAAATCCCTGAGAGCATACACTCACTACACCTGTCATTTATAGATGGTAAAAAAAATCCAAATATCGGGTATCAGAATGACACATTAGCCGGTATCCGTTTTAGAAAAGTCCGGTAATATGGATCCGCATGGCGGATAAAATACAGATATCGCAAAATATCCCGATGGAGGAAAATATTCGGATGATATCATCCGGATTTTCTCATCTCTTATCTAAATTTAGATGAATATCCATTTGGCATCCGATTTGGCCATTTCTACTCAAAGCTAACAAAAGCGTATCTACGTACGGCTTCTCTCTACAGTTTTCCTATTTTCGGTCGGCCATTAAAATCAGGATTCTGACGATATCAGATCATGATTGTGATCAATTAAAAAAAAGCTAGAAAGCCAAATTTCAATTTAATCAAAACCTTTCAGCTTTCCCCAGATAGTTTTATTTTTACTAAATTTACCACAATCCATCCAAGAAATAGCCTGAAATTTGGTCAGACTTGGTCCGAATCCCTTGGTCCGAATCCAAAAAAAAAAAAATCAAATATGATGGACATGCATGGAAAATGACTAGTGAGTATAACTCTAGGTTTTAAAATCTTAAAATTACAAGTTTATAATTTAATCTGTCATTGCTAGAGTCCATTATTTAATGCACAATGGAACAAATGTATGGATTATTTGATAACAATAATATTATATGGGTTCTTTCACCAAGAAATTTGATCTAATTTTTTTATAATTCCCGAACACTCAAAGAATATGTGGCTAGTTATTTCGATGTTGGGCATTTTAAATACAAGGTTTGTTATGGACTTTTGCGCTTCGTTTTATGTGCACAATATCCTGAGAAATTGTGTCGGCCGAATTGATCATAATTTCAAATACAGTGTATTCAACTAATGGCATGCGATATTCGCACGAATCGCGAATTTGCTGAAAATATTCTTTCGACAGTACGCTGATTGATAGGTTCTGGCATTTGTCTGGTGTGTTTGCATGAAACCTTCAGAATTAATTTTAAACGACTAACGTATCTTGTTACCGTATATAATTATTATTTAGTCAGCCAGAATATAAGAAAAGTCATTCTTATACGAGTTAAAAGCAGAAAGAGTATTAGAATGACTTTGAAATAACATGTTTGTACAAGACAACACAGTAATGTAGTTTTAGATAATGACAAGTTACCAAACTCGTCGTTCTAAAACATAGGGTCAAGCATGTGGAAAAAAGAACAGTAAATATATAGCTGACTTCAATAGATAATATTTCGTTTCATAAAAAATACAGTAAAAAGCAAACATGAAATTATTTTTTTCTAATATTAATACTGTTTAGTCTTTCCTTCAGGCGGAAAAAAAAAGAATGTAGGTTTATTTTAGTTGTAGTTGTAATCAAATACTGAGACGGACAAGGAAAAACGAATTTGTGTGACCTTGAAAAGGGGTCGTAAATGTTTGTAATTGTATAATTACATCACTGGCTTATCTTAAAGTGTGTTTACGTGTTTCGGGTTTCCTTTGTTTTCACACAAACATATGTGAAGATTGGCCCATTTGATGAGTTGGTTAAAAACAGCTCAACCAAAAGAATCAGGCATCTTATTTTTTTCAAACGAACAAATAAAATGGTATGATAAAAAAAAAACATCTACCAACTGTCAGTGTTACATACTCAAAACCGTAGTAAATGTTTTGGCTATCCTTACGGCTGAATTTTATCTTTAACGATTCAAGAGGTGGTCTCATCGGCGTGGTTTAATTTTCGTTCATCTGGATGCCTTATTTGCCACATCATCACTCACCCTCACGACTAGACTATCCTCTATCGTCTTTTACCGTAATTGATGGATTAGTCTCTATCGTCTCTCACCCTCAAGCTGACTTTGCTTTATTGTTTTTCGCCTGGTACAGTTTGACTAGCTTCTATCGTCTCTTCGCGTCACAAATTTATGCTGTCGTCCCTCATCCTTACGACAGGACTAACTCCTATCATCTCGTACGGCTACTTTTCTTGCAAGCGTGCGTTGCTTGCAATTTTAGGTGAGTAGCCAATTGAAACACGCGTTTTATTATGTGTTCTACGTATAACAAGTATTTCAATTTTCTACTCACCCCCAAATCGCAAGCAACACACACTTGCAAGAAAAGTAGTCCTTATGCTCACACTTAAGGGCTGATTTTGATGAACGCTTGCGTTGCTTGTGATTAGGGTGAGTAGCCAATTGAAACACGTGTTTTTAAGGCCCCCTATTACGAGTTCTACGTGTAATATGTATTTCAATTGGTTGTTCACCCAAATCGCAAGTAACGCAAGCTTTCATGAAAATCAGCCCTAATTTTATCATCGCTCATCCTTACGGCGAGGCCAGCAACCATCGTCTCTCACCGTCATAAACAACTTAGGGCCATATTTATGAATCACATCCAAGAGGTGGTTAGCTCCCAGGAGCATATCATTTCAATACCACTCTTGGGAGTGATTCATAAATATGGCCCTAAATCTTTCGCCTATACTGATGAACTAGATGTTATTGCTTTAATTTTCAGAACTAATTTATTTTTCATTTTAAAGAGAGAAAGAGTGACAAAATGATAAAAGTCTTCCACGAGTCATTTAAATATGGACTAAAAAGTTCAAGCTTTATCGAATTACCATAATAGAATAGCACATTGGTATAGGATTTTCACATTATTTTTTTCTTCAAAACACCAAACGAGACATTTCCATCTTTTTAGTCAAAGAAAAAGTCCGGTATATGATTAAAAATAAGAATTGAGTTTTTCAAAGAAGATATCAACACACTTTACACTTTTAAGAACATAAACGCAAGCAATCAGTTAAAAAAAAAAAAAAAAAATGGCTGACATTATTTTTTAAAAAATGTTCATTTTAAAACATGGTAACTTTTATCAATTTAAAAGAAGGGGAAAATAATTACACAAGTATCAGGCTTTCGGATTTATTACCAAAAAAATCTCTTTATATTTCAATGCAGAATCCAGCACATGAGAAATTCTTAAAATAGTTTTTCACAATGATTTACCTGTTTTTGGTTTCGTGGCACATCTCAGAAGGTGATCAATCATTATAGCACACCAGACAGTAGAAGCTTTTAGTACAAAGCATCAGTGACGTCGCGTATTAACGTTCACAGGAGCACGTGAACTGCCAACTATTTTAGAATTATTATTATTATTATTATTATTTTCGTTTCAGATTGTGTTTCTTATCGAAAGATTTAAAACATACCACATTTTAAATTGTTACACTGAGACATAGGCATACAGTTCGTTTATCAAGTTGTTATTACTCTCCAATTTGTTTCCAGTTCACATTTCGTTTGTGAACGCGTTGCCCCATATGCGCTTAACTGGCGTTAGGCCTAACTTATAACATTGTGTATATGGGACCTCGGCGTGCACAATCCTAGAGTGAACGAAGATAGCAGAAGAACAGGAGTGAGCACTGTTGCTAGCTCTCCTTGACTTTTCCACCCGTTCTCGTGTTTAAAATGTAATCAAATCTTCTGGCAGAAGCAAGGATAAACGTTCATTACATACCAAAATCGCAAAATACACAATAAATCGTTTATGGACAAATATATTAAACGCTTAAATCATATAATGTTGCATCTCTATTTACATAAAATTGTTTGAGTTCCAGTATCAGTAATAAACGAAGAGCTAATGAACAGTATCAAGCAGTTTGCAACATTGCATAAACAATAAACAACCTTTTTTTTTTAGTGTGTCGTTCAACCAAAGAGTTATAGATAAGTTTGCTGCCCAGAAAAACAGAAGAATGTACTTCATATACAAATAAAGGCAAGAAGGATATACAGTATTTAATTTCTTATTATTATCATTAATATTTTGTGTATGTATTTACTGTGAAAGACAATTTTAATTTGTATACTTTCGTGGAAAACTGCTCTGAGATACATTCGTCGCTGCACTGTCGAGCTTTTGAACCAGCATACCTCAAAAAGCGAGGTGATTCCTTACCAGTCCAACTATTTATTTGTGTGTGGAGTTCCTTTTCCATTTCTTAACTCAGTATATAGTGTAAATAAGTTCTATTTTCTATTTAGCACATTGAGAAATGGTTTCAAGCGATCGAACGATGTGTTTCTTGTTCTCGTATTTTCTTCGTTGCTCTTTGGAGCAGAGATTCTACCAGGATTTTCAGTTTTGGGGGTTTTAAATAAAAATTGGGGTTGTAACTGGAGTTTTGCACGGTTTCGACTATTTTTTACCGTAACAATTCATGCTTGGGATAAGCTCGACAATTTTTTTTGGGGGGGTGACAGCCCCGAAAAGGGGGTCTGGCGGAATCACTGGTTGTGAACTACCACCTTTCAAGCCCACGAGACGCCACTGCAAAGCATTTATATTATCTTAAAACACATAGGGTCAACCAGCCAGTAATGGGCACTTTTCTGAATCCTGCAAATTTATTTAGCTCTGTGTGCTTAAATACTGAAGGATTTGAACGCTTGTTTTGTTTGGCGCATTTGTTTGTGATTAATCTTCATAACAAGCTATTTAAAATATGTTTCTTGAAAAGAAGTAAGAGAAACTATACAAAAAATTAAGAGAACTACCGAAATTCCAGTAATGGGCACTGCACTTACCAGTAGTGGACACGTCAAATGCCAGTAATGAGCACCTTTTAAATTTATTATTCATTTATTTCTGAAAAAGTTCATAATGTAATTACCTGGTCTTACATAATAAGGTACCACTTATTTAAGTATAACATGAAGTAGAAACACAAATTCTGATTGGATATTTTCAAGTTTCTTCTCATTGTTTCCATGGCAAAGAATAAAAAACATAAAACGAAATAAAATAATCCTATTTATAACAAACAAACTGGTCTTACATAATAAGGTATCACTTATTTAAGTAGGGCCTATAACATGAAGTAGAAACACATATTCTGATTGGATATTTTCAAGTTTCTTCACGTTGTTTCCATGGCAAAAAAATAAACAGAAAACGAAAGACAATAATCCTATTTATAACTAACAAAAAGACCAATATGAGAGTATTACGAAAAATGACAGGAGAAACGTGCTTTACTTAAGATTATAAATGCCATGGAATCCCGTTCGGAATAAACATTTACCTCTTCTATCAACAAATGGCTGATTTAAAGTAAGTTCAATGTTAGAAACTGACACTTCAATTATTTCTTCACCATCAGGCCAAACGAACGTATTACCAACCTCATAGCGCAAAAGTTTCACTTGAAATTGTAGTGGTGTGCTTCCTGTATTGTCATTACCTTCCACGGTGAAATACTCGTGATTTTACCAACACTATGAACAACTTGCTTGGAGGAACCACTCTCAACGCTCACAAGTACAAAGTCGTCAATATTCGGCAGGGTACCACTGGCTTCAGGATCTGGTCCTAGGTTATCAGAGTCTTCAAGAAGGTCAACTTCGAGATCTGTATCTCCAGCTTGGGATAAATTTAATGACTCATTCGAGGAATCACTGTCCGATAGCTGCTTCTTCGCGTTCCTTTTGGGATTGGCTCGAAGTTTTACACCTTTACTCAACTCTTTAGTTACGGAATCGCCGCTGACACTAGGATGAGTGTTCTTTTGAGGTTTCTTTCCTTTCGATTTTGTGTTTTGTTCCTTCTCTTAGTAGTATTGCTGCCATTTTGCAGAACTCACAGAACTAGGCAGTCGAACTCTCTTGCGTGTTGTAGGTTTCTGACAGTCTTCTTTGTTCAAGTCCTTCCAAAAAAGATGGTCTGCAAAAGCGCCACTCACTTGATTTTCTGAAAGTGTCCTCTTGGGCTTATGAGATTGTGAACTTGTCGCTACTGCTTCAAGAGACACGAAATTATCAATAATGTTAGGTTCTTCTGTGCTTGGGGATCATTCCGTTTGTTCATTAGGAAGTACATCTTGAACAACCTGCTTGGATGAACAACTTGGAACATCATGAGGATCAGGTATTATCTGTTCATTCTCTCCTGACGCTTCACTTCACTGTAGAATGATTTCCACACAACAAACAAGTCCTTAGAAGCCAAATCGCCTTTCTATTCACTACTTTCCTTTTGCATATGGAATTGCCACTGCACAATAATCCTGAAACAAAATAAAGAAATCCAATTAGAAGCAAATTTAAGATAGGCCTAGTTAATTAGAGATATCTATTCTTATTTGAGTGACATAGACACTCCATGAAAAGTAATTAAGTTTCTGAATAATTAAAAACACGATTATCTTTTAGTTTGTTGTGGACATTAGTAACGGATCTACTCTATGAAATAACGATTACAAATGGAATCTTATTCAAACAAATTTATGGCGATGAGTTGGTTTTGGTAGGGCTGTGCGAAACTAGTACGCACAGTTCTTGATGATGAAAAGAAAAAAGAATCATTTCTATTGCCCTAGGTCTAAATTTTCGGAATCGCAAACTCCTGTCTTCAATACATACGAAAACCAGTAGTGAGCACATCCCGACCAGAAATGAGCACCCCTATGCCCACTACTGGATGCAGTTAAGCTACTTCCTTCATTCTTCGTTGGCAAATAAGAATCAAGTTATTGTACATTTTCAAATAGTTATATGCCTTCTTAACATGCTATGCATTTCTGCCAGAAGTGGGCAGGGGGTGCTCATTACTTGTCAAGAGAAAAAATAGCAATCCAGTTGTGGGCACCCCAAGCCAAACTATACATGAATGGTTCTACGCTTGAAATTCTACGTTCTATCACATATTTAGGGTGTCCATGAAAGAAATAAAACCTATAGTTTACTTACCTTTGAGAATAGTTTCTGTTATTCTTCTTATAAAACAACCTTCTTCGAACTTCAAAAATTTCCATAAATAAGGAAAACACGCTTGCACTCCCAGGTCACATTTGTCTTTTTCACATAGACACACAATCGTAAGACTCATGCGACCAATCAAACGGCGGGACACAACTGACCAATCAATGTTCAGATTTCATGCAATTCTATCCGAATAGGCGCCACACAAGAAAACTTCTGAACGAAAAACCATTGCCAGGGCTCATTACTGGCTGAGGGCCCATTACTGGTTGGTTGACCCTACGCTGAATAGCTGCATTAGATTGTGGTAGGACCAAATAAGACAACTCTAGTCATTTAACTTCCGCCGCATTTATGTTCTTTGTAAATTGAATTATTTCACACCATTTTTCAGTGACACTTTGATCCTTCTGTACCCTCCATCGGTTACGATTTGCAATTCTTGTACAGATGACATTAATCTTCATTTTCAGTCCAATTACAGTACCACAGTCTTACGAATACATAGTTGTTTTGTGTAGTCTTCCAAGCAGGGTTTTAAAAGTATGCGAAATTGCCACGCCACGACCATCAATCATTAGATTTGGTCACCAGGAGCCACATTTTGGCCACTAGTTCTTTGCCTGTCGCTCGCCACCGTCCGGTATGTTATCGGTACCGCGCGTGGATTATTTTCTACGCATTTTTCAGCACGCTGTCGACGTGCTGCAGTTTATTCAGACGCTTCTACAGCTTTGTGAGTGTGCAATAAAATTGGTCGTTCGCCACCGCTGTTCAATCTCTCGTTCACTACAACGCATTGCCGTGTTCTTTTCACAATGATGGTGCATAATTATGTAATATAATGGCCGGAGACCTTTTTAAACATTGTTTCGAAGTGAAGAGAGTACCTAAATACACGGAACATTGGGGAAAAGGTCGTGGAAAGCGGGGCATTTTATAGAAATAGAGGACTGTCCCGGGAAAAAAGGAACGAATGGAAACTACATTGGTAGGGCAGGTAGTATATTGGTATCGCTCAGGAAGCGGTGGATCTGAGTTCGATTCCAAGCCGATCAGGAGTTACTTTTTTTTTCTGTACATTTGTCAATATTTGTTTAGTTTCCACATATACAGTATTGTTTTACCATTGAAAACAAACATTTTCTCCATTGTATGTCATTACTACAGCCATTAAATAAAGTGTTCTGTGCAAGAACTGAAAAACAAATAATAATAAACTTTCTAAAAACATAAATTTAAACAATTCGTGCTAAAAAGTAAAAAAAAAAAATGTTTAAGGATGACTAAAAAGAAAAGAATAGGCCGCGGTCTCATATACAATCACATTATTGAATTGGCGCACCCAATGCTTTTCTTTTTAGTCATGCATAAACAAAATTACTTTTTTACTTTTTAGTTCGAATTATTTAAGAAAAGTATGTATGTCTTTAAAAAGTTTTTTTTTTAATTATTTTTTTCGAGTTATTTTGGTATTCGGATACTTTTCCTCAAGCTAATGTTTTGTGACCCAAATCCAAAATGTTCTGCAAACAGTTAAAACGCCACTTCGTTGCAGGCTAGTATTAGTTTTAGGATAAGGAAGTTCGTATTTAAAAAAAATGCTTTTAAAACATACAAATATAGAAATATATGAAAGTAACAATGAAATATTATATTGTCGCCCGACTTACGTCGCTGTGTAAAATGTCATCATTGTATGACGTCGGGAAATGAGTTAACGTTGCAAGATTTGAGGACACCTCGAACCATTGTGAACTAAAGAAAAGTCTGTAAAAATGAAAAAAAAAAACAGACTCCCTGTATGTTATTTTTCATATGTAATAGTGGTATTTCTTTTTAACAGCAGTTGTTTACTTTCAAGTAGCAGCACCACTTCCGAACTTTAGTACAATTGGAATCTTTTCAATGCCAAAAACTTTTATTATTGTTATTTTGAGTGACTGCTTTCGTTCCGGGCGAAAATAAACACAAAATACAGGACAAGGTCCTTTGCACACAAAACTCACACACATTACAAGAAACTTTATCCAGCGTACACGAACAAAAGAAAACTGCTTTCTTTGAAGTACATGGTAATTACAGGATCAGCAGATGTTTCAACTAATTACGACCTACTTAATCTAATGTGAAGTGTTGGCAAGCAGGCGTAGTTTCTCGGATGTAGTTTAAAAAGATGCGTGTCTGGTTTCCATTTCAAAATGTGTTATCTTTAAAAAAAAAAAAATACAACTGCGCCAATTACATTAGCCGAGAAAAGCCATTTGGTTTGTAGTTCGGTTTTCAAGGAACAAAGAATTAGTTCCTCTCCTTCGACAACTTAACAACAATTGACCAAATGGCGAATTGTATGTTGTGGGAGGGTATAAACGTATTAAGTTGCAGCATATTTAGTGACCTGATATAGTGTTTGTTCCTAGACTAGATGAGTTAATCGGCTCATGCGTAGGCTTCAATATGCTGTTTGCTTCCTCTCGAGGCCATTATCATTACTGTCAGTACTATTCCTCTTAATGATGTTTTGAAGCGGACCTTCTAATCGACCTTGACGATGATGATGATGGGTGTTTTACCCTGAAGCATGGTCCATGACCCAAAGTTTCATGTGCAGTGTGAACCGATGGTGGTTTCTCGTTCCTTCCATCCTATGAAGATGACGTCCTAAGGACGGGACCTACAGTTTAAAGAGAGCTCCGAACCACTTGTGTCCTCACCGGGAATCAAACCAAGGACTCCTTTTATTACCAGGCAGCGAGATTACCACTCACCAGGACGTTTGTATGGCGAAAGGGGGAAATTCCCTGGACTCTTGTGTCTTTTTCCCGGTACCTTACTTACCTGATTTCTTGCAGGGAAGGGAAACCAGTATATTTGAATCGTATATTTTTCAAAGGACAGGAGTAACAGTTTTAGGGAAATTAAAAAAAAAAGGAAGATTATAAAGTGAGATAAATTCTGTCAAAGCTGGCAGGTTTGGTGCTTGAAAAGTGATTCTAAGTCGTGATGTTGTAGGATAGCAATTACATTATATGAATATGTTAGTGATCAGTAAAGGTTGGGGACTGATGTCCTTTTAAGCATAAATGAAGAAAAAATACAGAAATCATACATCTTTTTCATTCATTTATGTTTCTAATATAACTTAATGTTAACTGTATACATTATCAATTAGATTCTTCTAAAGTTTAAAACACTGATTTATCAATTAAACAAAATCCATCAACTGACCAGACACGCAACGCTTTAGGGTCAATTCTACAATCGACCGCTACGCTTCTAGTCAGCGCTAAGTTGAGGCCAACTCTCATTTTGCGTACTCTCATTGGCCAAAATCAGACTTGGCCTCAACTTAGCGCTGACTAGAAGTTTAGCGCTCGATTGTAGAACTGACCCTTAGTTTGTCCAAATCCTTGATCTTTTTGCACTTGATGGTGACATTTCCTGATGGAATAGCTAGTGTTCTTATGGATGAGTCCTTGTCTGTTGCTATTAAAAAAAAAAAATCCTGCAATTTTCTGTTTACTACAGAACTTAGAGAGAAATTGATTTATTCATTTTAATATCAATATGTCAGCTATATCTGTGTTTTCTGAAACGCTACAAAACTTAAGTAACCAAATTGTGGACGCGAACCTCCCCCATCCCCCCAAAAATATTCCATCCTGTACCCCAATAGGTGCTGATCTGGTATGCTTGGGCATTAATCCTTCTCCTATCTCTTTCTACAACAACTCACGTACCACTGGATTCATTATAATCCTTTTAAGTTGTTATCTATATCCATTTCTTTACATAGATATAAAGACGGGCACGAATTTGGGTCTCTCAGTTGCCGATTCATATTCTATCAGGGGCAAGTCTCTATGGATGAATCAGTTACTATTCTGATGGGCAGGACATTCGGCCATAGTGCTGCTGTTACCGCCCATAAAATTCATTTTATCTTATCTGTCAAGACATTCCATTGCATTTTGGAGATTTTGCTGAATATTTCTGCAAATCCTGCAGTTTCATTCATTCTTTATTGATTCAATGACATTGTTTCGCAGTGTAATTGTTTATCGAAATAGACCTGTTAATATGTCAAAATGTAGAAATAGTATGCATACTTATGTGTGTATGTGTTTGTGTGAGTGAGAGAGAGAGAGAAAAAAAAATATTACATAATTGTCCTTAATTTTATTCGTCACGTGGAATGAACTGTCCTTAATTTGTTGATTTGCCACGTTCCTTAAAATAAAACCCATTAACCTACATTTTCCTTTATATAAGTTCAAAGAATAATTTGCTGATAATAATCTGCATGGATTAGACTTCTAATAGGAAACAACTGCCAAATAATAATAATAATAATAATAATAACACATGCATACGGGTCCTTTAAATACTGGGGATTTTGTTCATTTCTTGGAAGAGAAAAGAAGTGTTCTAATTTCGTTTACGAAAAATATGGTGTCAAGTGACGAACAGCACTTCAATTCGAATTTATCCCAATATATTGTGAAATTTCTGTAATGAGGTGGCTGATGGTCATTTATTGTACTAGAAGGAAAGTCTTTAGAGTCTTAACATAAGGAGAATCACTCTACAGGATCACACCCAGGTACTTATTTGATAGGATGGATCTAAATACGGGAGACGGATCTACTTCTACCGATCCGAAACTGAAGCCAGCACAAGCCATGAGTACCTGTCAGGTGTAATTGATTTAAAAAAAAAAACAACTGAACATCACGTTCGTACAGTACCATATTTAAAATATTCCAGTCTTCCTCCTCTCTTCCTTAGCTAGATCTTCATCCATTCTTTGCTTCCACACACCCAGGCATAGGCCAACCAATAAGACGCGAGTTAATCGCAATCATCCAGGCAAGATTAATCGAAAACCGGCGTGAAGTTGACCCAGCTTAATTGTACTGGGCCAGTCAATCCGTCTACCGTATTTACATCCATGATTTGATAGGAGACTTAGGGAAAATTGCACAAATCATTTTAATCTCGAGTTAACGTAATCCACCATGGATGTAAATACGGTAGACGGATTGACTGGCCCAATACAATTAAGCTGGGTCAACTTCACGCCGGTTTTCGATTAATCTTGCCTGGTGGATTGGGATTTACTTGTGTCTTATTGGTTGGCCTATTTCTAAGCATGTGGAAGCAAAGAATGGATGAAACTCTAGCTAAGGAAGAGAGAAGGAAGATTGAAATAATTTAATTATGGTATTGTACGGAACGTGATGTTCAGTTATTTATTTAATCAATTACACCTGCCAGGTACTCATTGCTTGTGCTGGCTTCAATTTCGGGTCGCTAGAAGTAGATCCGTCTTCCATATTTAGATCCATGGTAATCCACGAATTAACCTACGAATCATAGATAAAATAATTCTAGATAGTGAATTCAAACACTCTTTTCCTTCATGCCACCTGGTATCAATTCACCTGAACTAGGAATAAAGCAATGTTAGTAAGTCATGTTCAATATCTACGCTTTTAATCTTGTTTAGCCCCATAACGTGAAGTATTAAATGCTCAGCTCGCACTGCATGATTTTCTCGATTTTTAAATCGAATGTAGGATCAATCATGACATACTAGCATTATTTAATTTTAGTTTTGCTGGACCAACACCAGGTGGCAGGTTAGAGGTGCATAGAATGGGGTTCGCCTTTTATAATTATTTTATCTATGAGGCGTAGATTCATTCGTGAATTAAGTTAACTCGGGGTTAGAATGCCTTGTACAGTTGGCCCTTAGTTGATTTATATTAATCGTTGCTTATGGGAACATAACAAATGTTTGTATATTCACTTCGTTTTGTCGCATTTCTTCTATGCTGTTGATTTGTTGAAGCCAGCTTCAAAATGTTGTTTCAAGTCTCGAGGTTTAAACTTGTGTAGAAAATGTAAGTTACATCTTCAGGACTCTGTCTAAAGCCAAGTGAGAATCGTAGCTATCACGTCTTTGATCTCTCAATACGCAGTTCAAATCCCACAACGTTCTTCATTTCAAACTAAAAAATTATTTCGTAAAGACGAGTGCAAATATGGTAGGTAGTTTATACTTAGTAGCTGTTCAGTCATAGTTGCGATTAGCAACGGCTCCCATCTTTGCTTTTTTTTTCTGGCTTCCTGACTGGAGTTACCTATTTTGTTATTTAAGCAGCTCTCAGATAAGCTTCATTCATTGCTGAGACAACACCAAAAAATTCTGATCCTCACCAGGAATCGAAGCCGAGACTGCTTACACAGAAAGCATTCAACTACGGCAGTTCGACGGCAGACGTGGGTGAGTGAGAGAGAGGGGGGCAATTTTGAGTCTGCTAAGTATCTGACATATTCAGACAGATCATGAATTAGGCTTGCATAGAAGTACAAATTTGCAAGTAACGCTAGTAATACTGTTGCTAACAATAGCATAATAGTCTCTCCTTTTGTTCCCTCAAATCGTTGAAAAGCTGTGGTTAACCACTTACAACTATCTCTGTTTCTCTAATGTCTTTCGAAGGTGGCGGTGTCATTGCCTTAGTGATTCACTGGGGTTTTCCACGACTTCTACTTTAGTGCAGTGCTTTTTTTTATTGCTTATGAAGAAGGGGAGGAAAAGAAAAAGAAAAAGGGAAGAAAAAACAAAAGAGAAGAGGGTGAATGAATGGATAGGAGGACAGGATGATCGATATCAAAAGCTTCTAAAGTGGTTTTACCGGTTTGGCCAATTCGATTGAACAGGGTGTTAATATATATAGAAAAGAAAGTCCCTGTTTCAAAGCCAACTTGAAGGACAGTTGTTGAAAAGAATTAGCTATTCCTTTTGCAACAAAGCTCTTTTTTGTTGTTGTTGTTCCTGGACGAAATAAATTTTAACTTTAAAATACAACACCAAATCGTAAAGTATAATATTATGTATTTCTTAGTATGTACACTTGTACCGTACAGCTTATGTATTTTTAGTGTCTCTCTGTGGGTCAGTGGTAACGCTCGCTGCCATGTTATCAAATGACCCCTGGTTCTATTCCCGATGGGGACACAAGGCGTTCTGGACCCACATTAAACTGGAGGTTCCCTCCTTAGAACGTCATCTTCGTCCGATTGAATACAATAGCAAACATTCGGTTCACCTTGGCCCAGGGATCTTAGGATTAGGGTCTGCCTTCAGGTAGTACACCTATCATGTATTTCTTAATTTTCATCAGGTAAAAGCCACGTAACCACGTAAATCCTTCCGAGAGACTTCTGACAGGCTTAGGCCATAGTTGCATGTAAAGAAAGATATTATGATGTAAATACAATCAGATGAGATGTGGTGATGATTATAATTATACTTTGGAATTCTTTGACCAAAAATATTCTATAACACTAGTCTCATACTTCACGAACAGAAATACTGAAGAGTTGTTAGGAAAAAAATAGTAAACAAGCCAAGTAATGGTTCTATTATAGACAGAACCAAAGTGCCACCGTATAAATTAAAATTATCAACGTATCCAGAAGAAAGAGTCGTAGGGAGAAATGGAGAGATTACCGGGACCTGCCAGTTTTAGAGTCACATTCATAGTTTTGCTCACCGTTTCAGACCATGACGAATGTAACGGTGTGTATTATATATAGATCATCTCTGTCGGGCATGTAGTTACTGAGATCTAAGAGAAACACAAATGGAGAATACTAAACGACTGTAAAGGACCTGCCAGTTTTAGGGTCAAAGTTATAGGTTATTCCACAGTTTCAGGCTATTACGAATCCATTGGTGTATGGCTCATCTCTGTCTTACTTGTACTTAGTGAGATCTACAAGGGGCACAAATGGAGAATACTAAGCGATTCAAAAGGACCTGCCAGTTTCAGAGTCAAACTGATAAGTTGCACCATCATTTCAGACCGTGATGAATCCAATGGTGTATCGTACATCTCTGTGTGACTTGTAGTTACTGAGATCTATGAGGGGCAAACATACCATGTGAAAAATTGAGAAAACTAAGTAAATGAAAAGGACCTGTCAGTAAGTTTCCAATTCCCTTTCTTCACATATGCTGACTACTGCTCCCACGCTGACCAGACGTGTTGGGAGAGGAGAGTCGAAACTCTCAACTGGGATCGACACTGTCTTTTATTCACAGCAGCTCGCCAATTGTCCTCACGATGCAGGGTCAACAACGAAATTTTGAGTTCCCACCAAGAATTGAACCCGGGACTGCTCGCACTGAATCCGAGCGCTCTACCGACTAGGCTACGCACGAGCCTCGTTCTAGATATATATTTAAAAAAATATGGTCTTTAAAATGCGAACCCTGACAGTGAATGTCCTGCCTGGAGGCCAGAGCTGAAACGGGTCACCAGGTCAATCATTTCTTTCGGACCAAGTCTTGGACCGGGTCTTTGCTTGGGACCCGACCTGATTTCGATCCGGTGACGCTGAGGGCAAGGATTTCACTTATTTCCTTGCGTCTGAACAAGTATTTCTTTCAGGGGGTTACCAGGACAGGAGGTGTTGCGCCCAGAGCACTGTAAATGCAAAAAATTCCCAGATCGGGTCAATTAGCTGAAGTCTTGAACCAGGTCGCCGGGTTACGTATGTTCGGGTCAGCTAAAGTGACCTGGCTTCAGCTCTACTGGAGATAGGTTTGTGACGTCAAAGTTCCTATGTAATTTTAATTTATGATGGTTATTATTTCCTTTTATCGGACGGTGATAACTGATGACGTTAACGTCCTATAGAATGGGATTTGGATAAGATAAAATAAATTGTATGGGCGGTAACAGCACTATGGCTTACGCCCGTCCCGAAATGGGATTTGGAGTTTTAAGTAAAACTTCAGTAAACTTTATATGAGTCAATCCATTCCCCAGGCGAGAGTTGAACCCGCGTCCACACACGACTACGTCTGTCGGCTACAATTTTCCATGTGTTGGTTAATACTTTCTGCCACCGGGAAACGAACCTGGGAGACTCTTAATTTACAGTTCACGTGAATAACCACGATAGAAACAATGGAAAATGGGTGATGCAAAAATTTTAAATCAAAATTAAAATGGAAGTGGGTAACATTAGAACCTAACTTCATCGTTATTAGCGTATCTCTGCTATTTCTCTGTCAACTAACATTGTGTTCTGCCCGTCGCGACGGAAGGAAGGTCCCTGGGCTAGGTGAACCGAAGACGGTTTGACATTGCCTTCTATCGAATAAAAATGATGTCATAAGGACGGAATCGATGGCACGTAAGTTTAACATGGGCTCCGAATCATGTGTATGTCCGCCGGGAATCCAACCCTGGACCCCTTGATTGCAAAGCAGCGAGGGGGTATCACCAAGCTACAGAAGACAGGTACACTTAAAATTCTTAGAAAACGGCCCAATATCGATAGTCGCAGGTGTAATGCGTCAGGCTAGCATCCAAAAGTTCCGGGTTCGAATCCCGGATTGGAGATGGTAGTGGACTTGAAAAGAACATCGGGTTAATAGGGACGACCCGAAGTCAGTAATTACTAAAATGACCCACAGACACGGTGTGAAAGAAAGAAAAAGTCTAACTGCTTATTAAAAAGTAAATACATTGGCAGGCGTCGTCAGGCGATGAATAGGCGTGGATCAACGACGCTCGAATTCTTTTGTGACAGTGAAGACTGGAGACATCTCAACTACAATACCATATTCCTGGAAATTCTGTTTCTAGATTTTTTTTAATTTCTTTCTTTGGCTTTCGGTCAAACATTTTGTCATTTGAAGGTGAGATACAAAGCGAAAGGTCAGGTAGCGAACATATATTTTTTCTGCCTTACCAAAATCGATAAGAAGATTAAGAAGGGATCACTGAGAAAATAGCTGAATCTGAAAGGGAATCAGAACAAGGAACTAAACCAGAAACTCTATTGCAAATATGGTCCCGGGATGTTCCTAATGAGACTAAAGAGCATACTAGAAAGTTTCTGACAAGATGATCAGCACACATACAATTCACTTCACTGCCTTGTCTGTACAGTTTGCGGAAAGAAAAACAAATCTGTCTGCACGAAAATCACAGAAAAAGCCTTAAAATATGATAATTCTGAGTTGTATAGTACCCAATAAGAATACGCTTTATGAAATTCTATTTTGTAAGAAGCGGATTCAATTTACGCATTAGTATAATTATTAGGTTCTAAATGAATAAACTGGAAAATGCTATAAGCTTATAGATAAGCTTCTTCACAATCTTAGCTCTAAAAGCTGTATTTTTTCACATTCAAGATAAAATTTTATCGAATACAAATTATTTCTTAGCCCATGCATATTTAAAACATTTTTGCTCACTTTGATGGAAGCTTTCAACCCACAAGGTTTTTATCTTATTTACTGAATACAATCTTGTGTTTGCTTCTTCATCTTTCAAATACAACCACAGCATATTCTTCTTCATCTTTCAAATACAACCACAGCATATTCACCGTAGAAGAAAAGGAGTATGAAAAAGAGAGATCTCGTAAAGTTATTTTCCAGATAAATACGAAAAAGAAATCTTAAAAATCTTTTTTTAATAATTTAATGGCTTTTAGCATCACAGGTCTAACAAGCAATGTAACATATACTCTATTATGATAGGAGAAGAGTCTGTGTCATTTTTCTTGTATTTTCTTCTTTATGTGGACACGGATCTTTGTGCAGGGCATGTCTTCTTGTCGTTTATATCTTGTTGGTACTTTCTGGTAGTGGTACAACTTGTTGTTGCTGTCTTTTAACGTCTTCTTTTTTCCTCACTGGAATTGAAATGAAATATGCTGTTGCAATAACAACAGTGCATGGAGAAAATGGAATGCACACAGAGGGTGGTGGTTTATGCAGCTGAGCAACCAGATACCCTTAGGGGTCAGTGGAGGATCTGTGGGTGGTCCAGTGGGAATTGTTGAAGATATCTTTTGTGTCGCCGTGGGCGCTAAAAGGAAGCGCCCATCCAATTTGTCCTCCTCCTCCTCCTTCTTCTTTTTTTTTTTTTTACTTTTTAGTAACTTTGGCCCATCATTTTTGTATCTACCTATCAACCTTACCTACCTTGACAAGCAAGTCGATACGGCTCGATGGATTCTGATCACACCACATTCCACAAAAGCAATCTGTCCTTTCTGTCTTACCTTTTCGATCACGCTTTTATTTTTTTCTAAACCCTCTACGATTCTTGGAAAAGATGTGAATAGTAAATTTCAGTCCGTGGCCCTTCACCCCTGAAGAAAATTACGCAAGTTATGACTCCCCTACAGTGTTGCTGACTCTTGAAAAAAAATAAATGAGAAAGATTGAGTTTGTACTTATTTGTATGAGCCGTATAAAATACGTGTGCGATGCCGAGCGAGTGTCAGCGAGCGAAGTTAGTTAAAATCAAGTTAGATTTATTATTATTATTATTAATAGTAGGAGGAGGAGGAGGAGGAAGAGGAGTAATAAAAACTTACATTGTCTTGCCCATCCAATGGCAAACGATTTTTACTGCGGTAATCAACTTGCGAGTTCCGTAATGCCTTGTTCACATTACTTACATCTTACCATGGTTAATGTTAACCGAGATCATTTTATCAATGTAAACGCAAGTTACCTTTAACGCGGGTTTCAAATGTAACCAGTGTTAACTTACGATTACTAACGATGCCTTGTTTAGATTACTAACCTTTTACGATGGTAAGATTTACGGGTAAAACTAACTTGCGTTCGGACTACCGAACTTAACTTGGTTATCGTGCTTGTTCTACCATTGTCTGTAAAGAAGTTTCTGTAGAGTAAAGAATCTTCTTGCTACACGGGAGAGGGTTAAATTATAAAAAGTAAACACAAATTAACTGATTCTAGCATCACATTTTGCAGATTAGTTCTGCCATCATTCTTTTATATTTTAAAAGTGATACGCACTACTAGGATACTATATATTTCGATAAAGAAAGAAATAAACTCACGAAGTGAGGCGTGTCTAATGACTAACTTGCGTTTAGACAGCCGTTTCTTACTAACGTTACAAGATAACAGTCGTAAGTTGACGCTAGTTAAATTTGAAACCCGCGTTAACGGTAACTACCGTTTACATTACTAAGACGACCTTGGTTAATGTTAACCATGGTAAGATGTTAGTAATGTAAACAAGGCATTATCTTGTTACGATAATCTAAACGCAAGTTAGGTGTTAAGCGCGGCTCACTTCGTGAGTTTCTTTCTTTCTTTATCGAAACATATAGCAGCCTAGTGGTGCATATTACTTCTAAAGTATAAAAGAACTAATCTACAAAATGTTACGTTACAATCATTCTGTTTGTGTTATTTTATAATTTAAATCTCTATCGTGTATACTTAGAGTATAGAAAAGTATATGCTATACTCTAAGACTGTAAACTTTTTCTTTATTGATAATTGCAGTACAAGCACGATAACCAGTTTAATTTCCGTAACCTAAACGTGAGTTATATCAACCATGGTTTTTTTACCACCGTAACGGTCTTAGTAATCTAATCCATAGAGTTAGTTTATTATTATTACACACAGAGATCGGACTCAGCGACGAACACATCAGGTTCAACTACTTTCGACTGGTTGCCATGTTGTCTCCAAAGTACTTCTCCTAGACGTAGTGAGGCTGTGTAGTGAAACATTTCCCAGAACAGAACCACCGAAGACGAAGATGAACAGGCGTATAAGATACCTTTGCTTGTTACTGCATGGGATTAAAGTTAAAAAGAAGCCTTTTTAAAGCCCATTTATTGTCTGCCCTTCCTCTCGTAATATTACATAAATAAACGAACACTATGATTGTCAGTCCAGGGGTGGGTTGCAAGAAAATACTTAAGTGTAAAATCTGACTTAGTTAGACCATCGAGCTCTACATAATACTAGAGTGACTACTTAGTGTCGAAAGATACAGATGCTTATCAGAATAATGGAAACACCTTTAGTTGGCAACACGTCAGATGTATGGGTTGGCAGTGGTGTCGTGGCGACCGCAGCGCCGGATTGCTGGTGGTGGTGTGTTAGGTCGGTCTCCATACTACGTCAGGCGTCGTGGAACAGGAGTGTGCAGTAGCTGCAGCAGACGGAGGTAGTGTAAAATGGGAGACCTCTCAGAGTTTCAAAGAGGGCAAATTGTTGGTGCGCGGTTATGTGGAGTGAGTGTGACGGCAGTGGCTAGTGTGTTAGGTGTGTCGCCAGGGACAGTGTCGAAGGTGATGACGG
>JAGDQP010004233.1:39345-86810 GCA_022664845.1 Lepisma saccharinum
TCAGATGTATGGGTTGGCAGTGGTGTCGTGGCGACCGCAGCGCCGGACTGCTGGTGGTGGTGTGTTAGGTCGGTCTCCATACTACGTCAGGCGTCGTGGAACAGGAGTGTGCAGTGGCTGCAGCAGACGGAGGTAGTGTAAAATGGGAGACCTCTCAGAGTTTCAAAGAGGGCAAATTGTTGGTGCGCGGTTATGTGGAGTGAGTGTGACGGCAGTGGCTAGTGTGTTAGGTGTGTCGCCAGGGACAGTGTCGAAGGTGATGACGGCCTACACAACACACGGGAAAACCACATCGGGGAAGCGGAACAGTGGGCGGAAGAAAAGCATCAGTGACAGGGCACGCCGGGTATTAAAGCGCATTGTCACGCGGAACCGTCGTGCCACTGCGGCGCAAGTGACGGAGGAACTCAATCAGCACCTCCCCCAACCTGTTTCGACAATCACAGTCCGCCCCATATTACATGAAATGAACTTACTGGGTCGTGTTGCACGGGCCAAACCTCTCATCAGGGACCAGAACGCTTTAGCACGCCGCAAATGGTGCCGCGACCATGCAACTTGGACCGTTGACGACTGGAAACGTGTGGTATGGTCGGATGAGTCACCATTCACCCTATTCCAAACCACGGGCCGTGTTTATGTGTGGAGAACGCCCAAAGAAGCGTATGATCTGCAGTGTCTCCGTCCAACTGTGAAACATGGCGGCGGCACGGTGATGCTGTGGGCCGCAGTATCATGGTTTTCATTGGGTCCTGTGGTCACACTTCGCGAACGCATCACTGCCAACGATTATGTCGTAATTTTAGGAGACCACTTGCATCCTATGGTCCGGATGTTGTTCCCGGACAATGACGCCATATTCCAGGATGATAATGCACCCATTCACACAGCTGAAGTTGTTGCAGCGTGGTTATAGGAACATCGGGATGAATTTCAACACCTCCCCTGGCCCGCCCAATTCCCAGATCTCAACATAATTGAACATCTGTGGTCCATCTTGGAAACACGACTCCGGCGACGATTTCCACCTCCATCCTCTCTCACAGAACTGGCCGATGCCCTGCACGAGGAATGGTGTAATATTCCACTTGCTACCATTCACGACCTCTATGCCTCCATCCCACGTCGCATCAAGGCGAAAGGTGGCCCGACACCATATTAATCTGGTAAGTTGCACTTTCGTTCAGGTGTTTCCATTATTCTGATAAGCATCTGTATATGCCAGAGCAAATATTTACACTTGATGGCCACTTCCAGTCTAATCCAATGTGGACGAAATTTTCAGTTCTAACTCAGTTTTATACGCATCTTATCGCTGTGCGGCCCGTTTTTTGATCAAGTAGTGTTATGTAGAGCTCGATGGTCTGACTTAAGTCAGATTAACACTTAAGTATTTTTCTTGCAACCCACCCCAGAAATGTACAACTTTAGCAACATACGTATTCTATTAATCAAAATGCACACTCGTGAGGCCGAATTTTAATACGTGCGCTAGCCGCCTACTTTGCTTGCGATTTACCTAAGTAGCCAATTGAGACACGTGTTTAAATGTTTATATAGGTTACTCATAGAAATCTTATGAAATGACTGGGGTTAGTGGGTTCATGAAAAGCAGTCCTGATTCATAGAAAAAATGGCCAATGGAATCTTTTTTTTGTTCTAATACTGTCTTAATCTGGCAACACTGATCCAATTATTACGATACAAACATAACACAGTGTTTTTTATTTTTAATCTGCGTAGTGTGATGGTGTGGCATGTAACCCCATTGAATGAGTTTTCGAAACTTAAAGATTTTTTTTCTATCAACCATTTTGCATGAAACTGAGTCCCAGATAACACACACAAGTTTACATCAAATTTGCAGTAGACTTGATTTCTACTTCCCGTGACGAAACGTGCCGTATTAAGTGTGTTGCAAAGTTGTGGAAATTTTGTGATGACAAACGTTTTATGACATACCGTTTTGTAGAAATGCAATATTTTATACACGAACAGTGTAATTTCCCGTTGACATATTGTGATTCATATAATAAATTATTAATAAACATTATGCTCATATATTTGAAGAATCTTCACAAACCAAAACTCTACAAGAGTCGAAATAACCACCAAGGCACATTTCGTGAAAGCGGAACTTGATTATTCTACTTCTGAGATATATATGACGAATAAAACGGTTCCCATGTAAATCAATGGAAAGGTCATACCAAGATGGCAGGAGTGATCTACACAGTTAAGTTTCTAACGAAGGTTAATTAAACTCACCAATAGTCTTATTTCATAGTACTGGATATAATTAAGTGGATATAGATAATATAAAATTATACATGATAGGCTTATAGCGTTTCATAAAGCAGGATTGCCGGAGATTAGTCACTTGTTAACTAGCAACTTGCTGGAAGTTTCCAGACTTGACGGGTAAACTTGTTGCAAGTTTCTAGATTGGATGGGCAAACTTGCTGCAAGTTTCTATACTTGCCATGGCAAACTTGTTTAAACTTACTGCAAATTTAGTATGTTATCTAGGGGGGTGGGGTGTAAACATTATTATTCTATTGCTGTTCTGTAATAAATCTTTTGTATTACAAAAGAAGTTGTAGAACAAAAAATAAACTGAAACCAACTCGACGTAAGTGGAATGAAGAAATGATTTGCGGGATGACGAAGGAAAAGGAAAGAAGTATCAAAGGTGAACGTGCCTTCAAAACTAAAATAAAATCCTGTTTCAGTTCTTGCTTTATGCTATTTTAGCAACTCTTTTTTTTAATTTTATTTTGTTTAATGTGTTTGCTTTTTGGTGCAACTTGTCTTTTAACCAATGTAACTGCAAACAATTCGACAGAACAAAAATAATTAGTTTTTAAAACTTCCTGGAACAGGTTGCAGGTGCATGCATGAGGCCTTTCTTTCTTCTTCTTTCTTTTCATATTCCTTCTCTCTGCCTTCCTTGTCACTCTTTGCATGGCAAAAATAATATCTTTTTTCCCCCTCTATGGTTAGGTCCAGTTACCATCTGACATGCACTTCAGAGTTTTATGTGGACATATTACGGTTTCAGAGATATTGCTTCTTCTCTTTTTCCTTTGTTATTTTTGTTTTGAAATCTTATTAAGAAGAAACATGAAGAATAAACGGAAAGAGAAAGGAGTTTAAAGAAGGAATGGAAGTGCTATCTTTATCACGCGGCCCCGGTTGGAATTCACAAATGACATGTTGCTTTCTTTTCTAAGTGTGTGTATGTATATTTTACCTCGAGGGGGCTATTTAGTTTACTTGCCAAACACGCAACCTGTCAAGAATGTGCTGTATATTGTATACTGAAAGGGAGAGTAACTTTTTTCTTTCTTTACAAAGTGTGTAAACATCAACAATGTTAAATGTATTTGTTGGAAAATTCCCTCACTGCAATATATTAAAAAAAAAAAAAAAAAAAAAAAAAGATCTATACTCCATTCACGTTAAGTTTGCACAAGAAATTAGTACAAGGTGAATTCTGCCTCTTGCTTTCGATTTGATGTGTGTTCCAAAAGTCTCGGAAGTCGAAACAACTTTTCTAAGGGTGAGTCCAGATTAGGCCAAACTTCTGTGCTTGCACATGTTGGTGAAGACCGTCTCAGAACGGCGAAATCATCGGTCGCTTCTTTCCTACTCCGAATTTTGAAAACAGAAAAGGAAACAAAGAGAATGTATTTGAGTAATTATTTACTGCAGAAATTACTATATTTAATGGCACAATACACTGCGATTGATTTAAGCACACACAAACGAAGAAATATCTAAAAGATCTGAAATGATTGACATCTGCCCTCTTAATTGATTTGCAATATTACTGCTAACATTGTTCATAGGTTGTCAGATTCTATAATTAAGTTCACAGTTTGTATCAATGACTTCTATCTAAAAGCGATACTGGACTGACTGTTGCCATTGTAAATTTTTCATGAATTGAAGCCAGGCATCGGAGAGGCACCCAATCTTTATTGTCCACTTCCAGTCTAAACCAATATGAAACAATATCGGTTTTTACTAATTGTTTAAAGCTTGATATCGCTGTGCAACCAGTTTTTTATTTATGTTAATATTATTTACAGTATTTTTTATTATATGCAGAGTAGGGTATACTATTATATGAATTACCTAGAACCTAGAATAACGTGCACAAAAGACTAGGCGAATCGAACCAACTGACCATATATCTTATTTGCTTAAATACATAAAATACAAATTTAACAAAATCTTCTTACGCCCACATGACAGGAGTGACTGCTTAGTGTAGAAAGAAAGACGCCAAAGTAAATATTTAAACTTGTTTATCCACTTCCAGTCTATGGATCAAATTTATAGTTCTGAGTTTTATACGCGTCTTATTGTTGAGTGACCTGTTTATTGCTTTAAATCTTAATTCCTGAGTTATTCATATAGTAGAAAATACTGCAAATAATATTTACGTTTTTTGCAAGAATTAAGACATAAGGAAACGGGCCGCACAGCGATATCAAGCGTAAAAACTGAGTTAGAACCGAAAAATTAGTCCATATTGGAAAAGTGAACAAACGAGATTAACTGTCCTCTCCGCCCGCAGGCTTCATATAATCATGAAATTTTCAATGGCAACAGTCAGTTCAGTATCGCAATTAGATAGAGG
The DNA here is from genome assembly GCA_022664845.1 of Lepisma saccharinum. Classification (NCBI taxonomy): domain Eukaryota; kingdom Metazoa; phylum Arthropoda; class Insecta; order Zygentoma; family Lepismatidae; genus Lepisma; species Lepisma saccharinum. The sequence continues at coordinate 43,994 of JAGDQP010004233.1, forward strand.
TCATTGAGGTGTACTCACAGAGCATGAAATACTATCAATATATTTTAAAAACATTTTCACAATATATATTCCAGTATTGTTTCAAACTTTTGCTGCAGTGTGCTTGAAAAAATACATGCACATGTTTTGCCAACATATATAATGACACTTTTGAAAAACCTATGTTGAACAACATTAGGCGATTTTGACGTTTACCAACACATAATTTCGAGATTTATCCCACAAAGCCAATGAAAAGGATATTAGTTCTCAGTATCTGGCAACGCTGTGAACAGTGATAACAGAAGCGCTGATTTTTTAAAACGAATTAATTGATTTCTGTTTTCAATGGAAGAATATCATCTGTGCGCAAAGATGTGGAAGGAATCCTACAAATTACATTCCCGAGTGTGTTAATTCTTAAAAGTGAAGTGTGGTACTAGTGGCGAAGGATTGTTAGGAAAGTTCTAGAGCTGGCGACAAACGACATGACTGTTCAATTTAAACAAGAAAATAAAGGAAGATAAGAAGATTATATTAGCATTTACAAATATTTCAAAAAGTATCGCAAAAGGTTTGAAAAGACCTGCTGTATAATAACAAACAAACGAATGAACTAATTGCCCTGGCTTCCGTCTAAAGAAAGCCAACATGGAAATAAGGCGTAGCCCACTCTCGCTCAGGCGCAGAGCTCGTACTATAAGTAGCATTGTCAATCGTTTGTTCGGCAACTGACAGTTTGGTCTTGTGGTATATATGCGATATATAGAAACTCATCCAGAGGTCCCGGGTTCGATTTCCGGCCGGGTCAGGACTTTTTCGTTTCAAAATGTATTTTTCTAATAAGTTCACATGTATTATTAATAATTGCTTTCTTGCATTTTTCGTATATTATATAAAATTAGTGAACAAAAAAAGTTACCATGGTAACTTGGAGTTTAGCTACTAAAAGCTAGGATGTATATAAACCCACCAGGGCAGGTGTATAAAGGGGGAACGGTGTGTCCAAATGGAGCTGGGCAGCATGAGCCGCGATGCAAGAGACGCAGCCCCCGGTTAGCAGTGGGCATACGCACAAGGGTGTATACGCACTGCGTGTATTTCTACACGGAAAGAAATTAGTTTCAACTAAGTCAAGATTTTACTAGATTAATGACCAAAACGGTTGCACATAACCTACTGGTTATTTATCACAACCCTTTTGAGACATGAAAGTACCTAATTCTGTAGGTAATTTGCTACCCACGAATGGGTTAACCTTTTTCAATGGGTTACCATTTACCTACAGAATTAGGTACTTTCATGTCTCAAAAGGGTTGTGATAAATAACCAGTAGGTTATGTGCAACCGTTTTGGTCATTAGCCTAGTAAAATCTTGACTTAGTTAAAACTAATTTCTTTCCGTGTATATTCAAGAGATTTTCAATGACCGTAGTCAGTCCAGTATCGTTTTTTGATAGAGGTCATTGGTTGAAACAACTTAATTTGTTTGTTTGTAGTTAGTTAGCCCATAGATATAATAAAAGAGGTAGCCTATGTAATAAACTGACAGTTGTAGAGAAGTAGTAGAGTTGTAAAATATTAATAACATTTTCTTCTTTTTAATTGGTAATATTTTATAACATGTTTAAGAATTGTTAAGGGAAAACTGCTGATAAATAGTTTCATTTGTGTAGTCTATACTTGTGAATGAATAATATCTACACGCTAATTAAGATGGTGATGTTTAATATAGCCTGTACCAGTCTACCCCTGCACGGGGTACATTGGTACGGTACAGTTTGGAAACCTCCTTTAAAAATGGAATTACTTAAGGTAGATACAGGATGGGAAAATAGCTTTGTCTTATAAAATTAGGCAAAGGATCATACTTTAAACTGAATGTGGAAAGATGTTCCAGCATCTGATAATAAACCTTAAAATATTCATTGTGTAAACATTGTACTAATGTGCTTCAGTCTTCCTTAAATACTCACGTAAATGTCCTACTTTCCATACGTTTTCTTATAATTACGACAGTTCTACTACTCATGCAAGTTTTGAAATAATTAACCCTTTCTTTTCAGTGAAGTTAAAGCGAGTGAAGTATAGAGAAATTTTAAGGTTCTTTTTTAAAATCAGAATTACTAACTCAATCCATAATTAGGTCGGCTTTTCATGCAGGCGCTCGTCGCGTACTTTGCTTGCGATATATATGAGTAGCAAATAGAAACTCGTGTTACACGTAGAGACACGAGTTTCAATTCGCCATTCAGTCAAATCACCAGCAAAACACGAGGCGAGCGCTTGTATGAAAATTCAGTCTGTTTTATTTTTCTCTCTCTTAAAATATGAACTTGAACCACTATCATGATTTTTATCATCATCTTCATGATTACTTTCGTAAATTATGGTGTTCAGGTTTACTGTTGTTAATATAGCTTCACAGTAATCTACGATTCTGGACTAGGAATGCTTATTAAGCTTTCTCCTCCAAGCCATATCTTTTATTACTCGCATCAACAAGATTTTGGAATGTTGCCTGTAATCAAGAATGTCAATTCTCTCAACAGTTCCTTTTCCTAACTAACAAGACCATGCCAACCGACTTCCGGGACAGATTAACCTAACCTATACAAGCAAATTGAGGGGATATGTATCTGTAATCACACGATTCAAATAATTATTAAATCGTCCTAAGTATATGGTTACATTATGTTGTTTATTTCAATAGATATACTCCAAAGGTGCCTAACACAGTTAGATAAATACATAAAGACAATAATTGTTAAGATGTTCTGCGAATACAGGGTGTTACCAAAATGGTGGCCGTGTGAAAGGGTAAATTCCTCACGCCAAAACAAAAAATAAAAGCTCATTTGAAAAAAGAAATCGAATCATGCGCAGGTTTCAAGCTGCAGATATCCAAACACGGAATGAGTTTTAATCGTTACGAATATGTAAATACTTTCTAAACCTAAGAAAACCAGCTACAAACAACAGTTACTTCGGATGGTAGTAGTTATTTCAGTAGAAGGAGTTGTCACAGCTTGTTCTGGAAGAATCTCGAGAAACATTGGAGCTGTACATTATCATACTGGAGTACTCGATTGCATTACAAACCAAATTAATACCTGAGGTCACGCCCAAGTGAGAACAATTAACTTTATTTGTTCACTTCCAATTTAATCCAAAGGGGGTCAGTTTTTCAGTTCTAACTCAGATTTTTACGCTTGTTGTTGCTTAATGGACCATTATTTTTTTTATTGATGTCTTAATTCTTGCAAATAAAATGAATATTATTAACATTCTTATGTGTATAGGCCTAACTCAGGAATAAGGAAATAAATATAAAAAACGGGTTACAGCAAGCAAGAACAAGCGTAAACAGCTGAGTTAGAACTGAAAATGGACGAGCAAGGTACAATATTTATAAGAGCAAGGCTTTTGCGTCTGGCTTGTAGATACTAAGGAGCGTTCCAGTATCGTTAAGTATAGCTGAATGGCTCTTCATTAGTGAAACTGCATCCGAAACTAGGTTTCGTTCCGTATAGCCTACTGTTGTCGCTCCGTTGATCGCAGTTTGCATGAAAGTAACAAAAGAACATCCAGGGGATTTTTTATCCCTCTGGTACGTACGAGTTATACAAAAAGCTATATTACTCCAGACATGGCACTTCGGAAGAAAGTTTTTAAACTGCTAAATAATATAAATTTCTGATCAGTAGTACAGTAGCTATTGATACAAATAGATATAGATTGAATATAATAATAATTATTATTATTGAATTAAAGTTTCAATTGTTTAACCTTGAGAACTTCCACTTTTTGTTATGGAAATTTGGCTTTCAGTTCTTCGCAATTCTAAGGTCACTGACAACAACAGGTTAATTATACACAATTCTCACTTGTAACTACTGGTAACAAGTCAATTGATTGGTGCGCATTTCCTGTTCAAATCGTCAATTTGTTACGAAAATAATTAGCTACTCTTGGCAGGATGGAAACGATGTATTAGTACTGTTTTGTGTTGTGCTTTTCTTAAAAGTTCTTTTCCAAGGCTATAAACCTTTTGATTCAATCTTTGTGACTCTCTTGTATTTTCCCCTTCTTCTTCAGTAGAGAACGGAAGGCGAAAATCTCCGTCAGCTATGCTTAGACACGATTTGAACCCACTACGCAAACTTTCGGTTATATTGCAACAATTCTTACACTCACACGTACGCACACAATTCTACCCTCTCCACACGCACACAAACACACTTATATTAAGCTTAGTCTATTCGCACGAAATCAAAGGTTCTTGAAAGTAGCATCATAAGAGCAGCTGCAAAAGTAGGTGAAGATGCTCACTTTTCAATTAGAAGCTCAGGATCACGAAATCTGGATTAAAATTTACCCGATACCAGCTATCTATCCATTAGAATTGACCATACCTGGATAAGGAATATACAATGGAATGACGAATATTTCACGTCACCTGGATGATTTGAATTCTCTAAAACGAATACCGGATACCGTGTACTACTCCTTTTACTGCATACATAAAACGAATCAACAGTTTAATCTCTTGTTTTAACAATTTTACTAGCACCGGGGGCGTATATGTTGCGCTTAGTGTTTCTAACATAAGATAGGCTACCACTGAAAAAAAAAATGTCGCTACGCCCAGAGTTTCTGTCCTTCTGGTAGTGCATATGAATGGAAACAATATTTCTTTCAGAATTACTTCTAGGTAAATCCAGTGGTTGTCTATGGACGCAAGTTTTTATTGCGCAATGATTATCTTTGTGATATACTGTAAATTAGTTTAATTTAAGCACGAAATATTTATTTTTTACTGTCATTTGTTTGTTACCGTATGTCATATCAAGTTAAAAGTTTTGTCTTATATACTATTTTTTTATATGCTTTCTTATGATGTTGATTGTAATTCCGAATCCATATGGGAAATGGAAGGATTTAAATCCCGTGTAGATATATCTGTCCCAAAGTTGCCCCGGAAAGTGGTGAGGTAACTACAAAATGCTTTCTGAACTCATGGCTGGAGTATTCTGTTTGTAGAGGTAATATGGACACATCATCACCATATAATTAAGAGCTGATCGTTCTCTTTCATTTGATGACTACATCATGAAAATCAGTTAATATAGAATCTTTATTTTGCTCCATATACATTGTACATTAACTTTAAGTTAAAACTTCATTGAAAATATGGAGCCCCTGACAGGGTAGTTGCTGTATGTCAAAAGTTTCGGGTTCGTAAGAAACAAAAATAATGCATAGTATTCGGAATATTTATTAGAGTAACTTTGTAATTAGGGGCTCCATAGTCTAGTGGTTAAAGCGTTGGACTCATGCTCAATTCCCGGCTGGAGTCCTACTTTTCGGCGTCCACCCAGCGTCGTGAGGCAAAGTGGGAAGTCACGTGAATAAAGACGTGACGGCCACTTGATCTAGAAAGCCCCTAATACGCCTGTTCGTGGCCAGATGTCGCGCAATGCTGACCACACTGTCGTCACTCAGGTGGACGCAGTTCCACCAAGCGCGGACAGATGGCGTTGGGGCAGGCTCAGGATCTATCGGTCTGTAAGGTCTGTTGTTATTATTTATTATAACTTTGTAATTACAGTTCTCCCTGCTTTTTTTTTTTTTTTCCCCTACAGCTAACTCGATACAACCAAGTGAACCGAACAATATACTTTCGGTCATCAAATTCAGATAAAAAAATAAATCTGAAACAAACTTGAGATACTACAGATTGTGTTCAAATTATTAGACTCCCTCCAGAAAATTTTCAAAGTACTATTTCACATCTAATTACAAAGGCCTATAGCATCTAATGTTACTGTCAAACACTCAAACTAATAATATTTTATCCTGCACTTGTGTATATTATAACTAGAGTATACTTGAACCGCAGATGGCAACATTGAAGGGGCGTTCTGCAAATCATGTTTGAGTAGCTCTGTTTTTTTTCTCGCCAATAAGTTAGCAGTGTAACTCGCTACTCTTTACAATTGTATAATGTTAAAAAAATATAGTTGATCATTTTAAAGTGATGTTAACGTGTCTCTTTGTATAATATATTTATATTTTCCTGTGAAATTCTGTAATTTCGTCATCATGTGAAACGTCAGAAAGACTTTGTCCCGTGTAAAGGTGAAATTGTGAATGTTTTTTCTGGAAAAAGGAAGATATACACAAAGACGTAATTTCTTGTAGAGCGACTGCATGTAAAAAATATGTAGGAACAATCTGTGTTACGTTGAGAGAGAAGCAAATAAATAAGGAAAACAGGGTTCGAAGGTGTGGGCGAAAACGCAAATGTCCTCCAGTAAGCATAAAAAGACTCCAAGCTTTGGCGCTGAGAAAGGTGCAGAAATTACCCATGGGAATGTTACAGAAAATCATTGTTTAGGGCAGTGGTCTTCAACCTTTTTTTCTCGCGTACCCCTAAGTACGTTTCCCATTCAGCATGTACCCTTAAAGTTGATTAAAATAAATTAAACCCAAAGTAATTTATTAAATATGTTCCGTTGATTAAAGAAAGGGGGTAAATCGTAATTGTTTTTAGAACTAGCCTGTTAATGACATGACTGAGTTTGTTTACGGCACGCAAACTCCTCAATTCTTGGTCGAATCAAAGCTGCTTCCGGATTCAAGCGATTTCTGTGCTTCGTTTTTATTGACGTCAAAGCAGAGAAGTTCTGCTCACACAAGTAATTTGACGGGAATGGCAGATGTTGTGAAATGGCACTGTCACTAATTTCTATTCTTTCGGGGTAAAAATCCAGAAGTCTGATATTGGGAAGCTCTCGAAACGGATATTTCCAGTAGACTGTTTTTTATGTTACAGGTGAGATTACAGTTACTAAAGGCGGTAGTGTTAAAAGAATTTGTTATCCAGTCTTGGGTCTTATCTTCTCGTTCAATTTCAGCAAAGTATTTCAGAAAGTGTACGCTGAGATTTTGTAGGTGGCATTTCATTTACTCCAAAACCCCTCAATACACTAACACAATTTTGTTCCGAAAGTTCAAAAACAGTTGGGAAAACTGCGATATTTCCTTTATTAGCACATTCAGCCCAAAATAAAAGTTTTCGATAAAATACTTTTACCTTATCACGCGCGCTGAAAATATTGCTGTCAAAGCCTTGTAACTAAAGATTGAGATCATTCAATTTGTTGAAAATATCTGCCAAGAAAGCAAGCTGCAAAATCCACTTTCATCTTCAAAATATGTAATAAAAGCGGATTTCAATTTGGAAACACTTCACTTGGTTTCTCAGTTCAAAAAGGCAAATCAATGCACGTCCTTGTGACAGCCATCTCACCTCAGTGTGCAACAATAGTTGAGCGTGTGTGGATCCGATCTCCTTGCACATTTTCTTAAAAAGACGAGAGTTCAATACATGCGACTTGATTAAATTTATCACTTTCACTGCAACGTTCAGCGTTTCGTGTAAATCTGGAGTTATTTTTTTCGCCACTAAATTTTTTCTGTGTATAATGTAATGTTGCCAGGTTACATTAGCATTCTTTTCGTGAATACGAAAAACAAGACCGTTTCTATGGCCTATCATTGAAGCAGCCTAACCAGTGGATACACTGACACACAATTTCCACTCCAAACCTTATTCTACTGTTATGAAATTGTCAAGAATTTTAAAAATATCAGCTCTCCTTGTATGTTCTGGCAATTGCTTAAAACCGAGAATTTAATCAACAATAGCACCTATCCTAACATGAAAATACCGAACGTATATAAGTAACTCGGCTTCGTCAGAAACATCTACAGATTCTTCAATTGAATTGCAAATCTCCTGTCTATTCTAATGCTTTCTACAATTTGCGCCACGACATCCTGTGCCATATCAGAAATTCTACGAAATAGACAGGAGGTTTGCAATTCACTTGTGTCAGAATCCGGAACTGATTTTATTATCACAGGAAATTTTATGTTTAACATATTTTTCTGCTATAATCAAAGCACCGGGGACAATAAGAGATTCTACAGCATTACAAGGTGATTTGTTTTTGGCAGCTAGTAATGCTAACTCATACGATGTCTCCAATGCCACTTTCGATGATCGCGCAAAATTATGTATTGCGTTGGAAGTTTTATCATTTTCTGCTTTGCGTTTGAAAAACTCAACTGACTTGTCCTTATACTCGCTATGGTTCGTTACAAAGTGTCGGTTGAGTAAGGATGGTTTCATCGAGCTGATAAAGTTTGATTGCAAATAGTGCAGAGGAGAATAGGTGGATCGCCGATATTTGAAACAAACCCATATTTTATGTACGAACCACTGTAATATCTTAATTTGACGTTTTGCCTGATTTTCGGATTTTTGCCCTTGCTCGCAGGTGGTTCCATACTACCCGCACTAACACAATATGATGAAACAGAAGCCGTTACATTGTCTTGCACTATGACCATTGGCACTTTCTTCGTTGATTTTACGTTTCCCTCTTACGATAAACTTATCCATGCTGCACCGAGGAAAATTCCAAATTGTAGAGGAGAAGCTTGAATGGTTACAAATTGTTCGACGTTTCTTAACTCGCAAAGGTTAAAAAACGTACTTATGAACTCGACCACGCCACTGAAGTTAAACAGGTTACCCGAAATTCGCCGAAATAACAAGAAAAAAGCTGAGCAACTGCGTCTCTACTCGAGGATTCGGAAGAACGCGCACGAATAACGAAACTCGCAGTACTGTACTGTTCAAGAATCAGGATTCTAGAATGTGAAAGTTTTAGGGAAGATTGTTTTGTCCCTCCCCTCCCTCTCCATACAAGGTCTTCACCCCCATGGCCAGGGTCCCCAAAATAACGTCTTGCTGCTACCTGCAGCAGCAGGGGACACAGATGGAAGTAATTGTGACATTCCTGTTCTGTACCGTTAGGCAGAGCATCTTTTATTCTAATGAAAGAAGGAAATATCCGTCCCCTCTGATCATTGAGAACCTTTTGTTTCCTAAGGCTACGTTTCTACACTGACCGTAGTGCCTTGTCAAAAATACAAAAATGGAAATGTCGTATTAGGTAAGGTTACGTACCCCCAGGAACATCTTCGCGTACCCCTGGGGGTTCGTGTACCCCCGGTTGAATACCACTGGTTTAGGGGACAAAATGTCACACTGGCCAAGGAAGAAAGAACAAAATGCTCCACACAGAGTAAGGAAGTCTTTAGATGATCTGCGCTACTCCAACTATGCAAAGAAGCGTCTCTAGTGGGCACAAGGACTAAAACACTAGCCTTCTAGTGAATGGATTAAAATGTTTTACTATATTTGATGAATGTTGACGATATGTTCGGTGTTGACTTTGGGATAGTTTCAATTTAATTTTTAAGGCCTTTAGGCAACTTTGTCTCAGGCCGGGAAGATTTTCAAGTTGCGACAATGTGTAAATCATACGATACCAATTATGGTTTGAGGTGTAATGTCTGTCTTCGGGTCTGGAAGACTTTATATGCTTGATGAAATAATGCAGCAAGACATATAATAAACCTATTTCTAAAGCGAATACTTCCACGGGTTGTACCCTGATTTGGTGAAGAGACATTCACCTTATGCAAGATACAAAGGCCTGCCACCAAGTTAATAATGTCAAGAAAACATTATTGATATGGAAAAGCATACGCGACATGTAATAAAATGAGTAAGGAATTAAATAACATTAATTAAAATTAATCTAAAAGATATGCCCATGCAATTTTGTGCAAAAAATAAAATTTATGGGAAATGAATATTGAGTCTAATAATTTGAACATATCTGTACATGAGGAATTAAACAGAAGTTCAATACAAATTCAACGTGTTTCTTTTCCACAGCTGAAATACGAGATAAATTAGCAATGCGGATGTAGATAATCCAAGTAAACAGATTACCTTTATATTTCAACCAATGTTCACGGAAATGTTCCTGTACGTTGAAGGATTAAAGAAAAGAATCATGAAAGTACACTAAATTAGCCAAACTCATAGGATAGTCACCTAATATCTTGTCGGGCCCTCTCTGGCCCTACGGAGCGCAGCGATACGGCGTGGAAGTGAGTCTGCAAGTCCCTGGTACACTTCCGGAGGCAGTTGACACCACACAGTATGCAGAGCGGAAACCAATTGCAGCTTGTTCGTGGGTGGATCCAGTGCATGGAGCCCGAGTTCAACGGCATACCCGATATGATCGTTGGGGTGCATGTCAGGGCTCCGTGGTGACCAGCTCCGTTGTTGGACCTCTCCTGCATTCTCTTCGAACCATTGTCGGACGACATTGGAGCGATGTGTCGGCGAATTGTCATCTTGAAAGACCGCAAGGTCGTCAGAATGTTGAAAGGTTAAAGTCGAATGGAGATAGTCTCCGAGCAGCTGACGATACAGCGGACCATTCAACGTGTCTTCCTGAACAACCAGAGGGCCCATTCCATACCAGAAAAACGCGCTCCAGACCATGACTGATATCCCACCGCCCTCTTGGCATGCGAGAACCATCGCTTCATGAGATATGCACCACACATGGTGCCTCATATCGGCATGGTACAGTTGATACTGTGATTCGTCGTACCAGCTGACGTTACACCACTGTTGCAGTGTCTTCGAGGTGATTGGTGGCAAATGTAAGCCGGAATGTCCGATGACTCGTGGTTAGCAGTGCCACCCATATCCGAGAAAACGCATGTTCTGACAGACTGTCCACTGGGAGATGTTTGTAGCGCGGCCAGTGTTCAATTGAGCTGTGAATTCTCGCACTGTCGACCTCCTGTCTCTGTTGACCATCGCCCCAGGGGTCGCAGGTCTCGGTCATTGAGGGCGACTGGACGCCCGGTATGGTGTCTGTTGTGGACTGCGACGCCTTCATATAACCATTCTCGATACACCCTAAACACGCTTGAACGTGTGAAGCTGAATTCCTTCACCACCACCGAAATCGAACTTTCCATGCATCGGGCACTCACCACCATGACCTGTTCGAATGCCGTCAACTCACGACGATGTTGCATTTCACATGAATCAACTCACATAGCCACTTTCTATAAGGTCCCACACACCACTGGACCCGTCACGGGGCCCTGCAAGGAGCGTGGAAAACACATGGTGTCCAACCGCGAATCAGTGATCTGTTACCCCATGAGTTGTGCTAATTTAGTGTAGTTCTATTAATGATGATATGAGAGCCAAACTTTTTTTTTACAACTCGTAATTGTATCATTCACGAACGCAATATCTGCTTATTATATGTTATACTATCGAGAGAGAGAGGGAGAGAGAAAGAAATACAGATGTGGGTGATATATCATGCGGTAATGCCAGAGACAAGTGGGAGTTTAATTATATGAAATTTCACATCTGTGAGTTTCGAAGGACGCTGAAATTGATTTCAAAGTTAACAATTTTAAATCTCAAGTTCCACGCAGTAAAAAAATACCTGTGTTAATTCTAAACTTTTTAGTGTCCGAGCGTGACTACCACTTTTTTGTGTTAAATCAACACAACACACGTTGTTGATTAGACATCAAGTGTTTGCTTGTCGCCATCTTCATCGCTTACTTTTATACAGCTTTTATAGAAATGGAATATATTCTCAATGAGTGGGAGTTTTGATTCTTAATTGACAAATGGAAAAGGGATTAGACAGTAACATAAGTCGTGGGAGTAACTTTGTTTTTGTTTGGGGTTCATCAACATACTTTTGATCCCTATACTCTTTGAATCTATTTTTTTCTGTCTGGCGATTTACACTGAATTTCTAACTCACCAATTCCTATTCAAATCTCGCTGCAACCGTAACTTTTTTTCTTGGTGGCAGTACCGAAATTAACACCGTGTGTTGTGTTCATTTAACACAAAAAAGTGGTCACGCTGGAACACCGAAAAATGTCAAATTAACACATATTTTCTACTGTGCAAAATAACGTAGTTCCCAAATGCTCTAATTTTTAAAAAATCGCCAAATTTTCACGTTATTTCATATATGAGCATACCGAAAGTCGTTAGGTCCAATTTTGAAGTCAAAAGTTTTCAATTCCGAAATACAAGATGGCGCCTGCCCGAAACACGTTGATTTTAAAATATAACCGATCTTCGTGAAATGTCGTGCCTGGTAGTTCCAATTTTTACTAAATTTGATTCTGAAGTTGAAGATAATTCGGAGTACCAAAATCAAAGATGGCGGCACCCTGAAGCAACAATTTCCAAGATCCCTATTTTTTTGTAAAATTTTAGGATTAGAGGTTGCAAAAGTCGCCGAGTTCGATACTGGAATAAAAGATGTTGTATACCAAAGTTCAAGGTGGCGCAGTATTAAACGGCTCCGTGAAAATAATAATAATAGGATTGTCGTGTCTGGAAATTCTACGGAATGCTAAGTTTGAATTTGAACTAACAAATTTTGAATTCCAAAAAATCCAAGATGATCGCAGCCCAAAATTTCTTAATTAAAAAAAAAAAAAATCTTGGGATTATCGTTAAATTTCATAACTGGAACCTCTGCAGCGGCTGGCGGAAGCCCAAAGCAGCTTCGTTTCGGAAAAACGTTAAAGCTAAGACATAGTAAAAAATTTTGAAGAAAATAAACATATTTTAAACGTACCCTAGGAGCACAGAATATCGGTCCAATACTAGGTCAATAACGCTCAATACTGGGTCAAAATCGGCCCAATATTGGGTCAAAATTGCTCAATACTGGGTCAAAATTGCTCAATACTGGGTCAAAATTGCTCAATACTGGATCAATATCGAACGCTCAATACTGGGTCAAAATCGGCCCAATATTGGGTCAAAATTGCTCAATACTGGGTCAATATCGCTCAATGCTGGGTCAATATCGCCCAATATCGATCAGTTACCGATAATGGCCCAATATCCTGTGCTGCTGGGGAACCGTAATCCCAGCTATAGAAAGCAATAGATTTCTGACATGATCCCTAAGCCTAAATGTTCTATTTGTTCCCCAAACTCCATGACCATTTTATTGCTAACATTGTACAGCCGAATATATGTTTTTATTTAGGACCAACATAATTTTTACAGCTATGTCTACTTCTATGTAACAAACTTATTATTATTTACTTTTTATTGCTCGGGACGGGTGTAAGCCATAGTGCTGTTACCGCCCATACACTTCATATTATCTTATCTTTTTCTTGCAATTGTATATAGCAATATACGGTACTTGAAAAGTATTTATCACATATACCGCATTTCGCGTTTAGATTGCTCTACGGATTTTCGTTTCCAAGTGTTTATTTTTCTCTACTTCCATTTTATTTTTTTTAAATTTTAAGTTGTGCTTTATCTTTTCGTCAAATTTTTAGAATGTCTTTTCCGTGTGTAGCTTCAGGCGAAGAAAACCTAAGTTGTAAAAATACTTCCTTTCCTCTCTTGGTTGGATTCAGAAAGAAGTTTTCTTAAGTCTTGAAGACGGATTACTTTCCTCACTTAAGACATTTCTGCCCAAACCTCCTTGCTCTCTCTCTCTCTCTCTCTCTCTCCTTCCTTCTTTCTACCTTTTTCGCTTACACCCACACCGAGAAACACTTCACTTTTCCTTCCTCTCATCACGTTACACCCTCGAGGAAACCACAATTTCCACTTTAGATTATTGTATCTTTCTTCTTCCCTCTTTTATTCACCCCTATTTTGGGGAAAGGGAAATCTGGACAGTTGTGCCCTTATACAGAAAATTTTGTACAGACTTCTTGGAATAATAAAAAAATGTGAATATGTTTCAGGGACATTGGATTTTAGCTGTCAAGACCATTTCTTTCCAAATCCGCTGTGACGTCACAATATTCATTTCGCTAATGCCACACGAAATTCAAATACATATCCTAAACTTCTTCGCTCGGAGCTTGGACTGCCTGGCGGGTATTAAGCGGTCAGTGCAACGGCTTGTCGTCGCCCCTTGCTTTTAAGATCTTAGCCTATTCTTTGCTATTTCTTACTGCTAACTTTCCTAGTTGACCTTACGATACTGAACAAACATCGAAATCGGAAGCCTTCGATTTCATTAAAATAGATAATGAATAATGAATACTTAGATACGAAATGCTTAGATAATGAATAATTTAAAATAAACAAAAGTAAGAAACTTCTAGACAGAAAACATAAAAGTACATAATTCTACGGCAGGACTAGTGTGAAATCCAGCCATTCATTTTGTATTTGTGAGTACACACATTTAATCATACAGACATATTAGTGATGAATCTCGGGGTGCATCGAAGGGGAAATCTCCATAAGGTTTTCAAACCACTACTCCCGGAGAGTTTTAGCGCAAGTTCTAGAAAAAGTAATGATTTTTTTCTTGACTCCCTCTCTTTCTCCCAATGAGCACAAATTTCTTGCCAGATGAAAGTATCTTAATTCAACACTGAAATATATTTAATTTGCAACGTACAACTTGGATAGATTACTAAGATTATGGAGAACTAAAGTCTTACGTCAGATCCAGTAGGTCGCTATGCTAACCCGCCATGCTACAGTCTAAACAAACTGGAGTTTATTAGTAGGTTTTGTCATGTTCGATATTCAACAACTCGTTATGGTTTAGTGCTTTGTGCTTTCATCATTACAATGAAATATTGGTACGTGTTGCTTTTTTGTTTCCAAAGGACTGAAACTATAGGAAAGGAAATAGAAGGAGGCAATTACGTAAGTAATAAAATTTCTCGCAATGCCACTGAACGCAATTTTGAATACGTTGTTATGATTATCAGGATAGTTCATCATTGATTGCTGAGTTCTTAATTAAACAAAGGTGATAATTATATCTAAGAAGCTTAAACTGAAGTTGCTAATTCGATTATAGTTACGGACACATACTCAAGAAGATAAATACGAGAGCTAAGACGAAGACCTTGTACCCTATGTACAGCTGCGGAAATTTATACTGTAGGTAAAGTATGCTATATAAGGTATAGCATAAATCAAGATTTCGAATGGGAATAGTACCTTTGTATGTGCTTCATAAGAACATAAATTACCGGAATAAAAATTAGCTACTCACCTCAACTTATTAACATTTACTGTTCATATGTCCCTTCTTGCATTTTCCCTCGAATCTGCATGAAATCTCGGTCGGTCGCAGCGGTTGTCAATTTTTCTGTGTTAATTTCAATATTTACCTAACACAAGGTTCTTGTGAAAGAAGGAATTACATCTAAAAGTACACATGTTTGGACTACACAATTTTTTTTTTTTACTCTTTCAATTAGTTTCCGCACGTTGCCGAAATAATCAACAGTTCAAGAAATATTAAAAGCCATTGCTTCCACAACTGATTTTCTACCTTTCTGCCATCAATCAAACTTGCTGTTTGTTTAGACTTGGCCTCCGCTGTTGTTATGAAAACCAACCGGATGTGGCATCAAGACTTTAGTTCTCCATTACGATAGTAAGAATTATGGGTGAAACGAACTTCCGTTCAGATTACCTTAACTTGGTTTTTGTGCTTGTAGTGTCATCTGGTGAGTATCACGGAATTAAGTAAAATATTACCCAAGATGTTTAAATAATAATATAATCAACATAGATGAATTGATTGTAGCAAAACATTTTGTAGATTAGTTATGCCATCATTCTTTTATACTTTAAAAGTGATACGCACCACTAGGATGCTATATATTCCGATAAAGAAAGAAAGAAACTCACGAAGTGAGCTGCGCTTAACGGCCATCTTGCGTTTAGATAACTAACGTAAGAAGATAACCTTCGTAAGTTGACGCTGGCTAAATTTGAAACCCGCGTTAACGGCAACTTGCATTTACATTATTAAGATGATCCCGGATAACTTTAACCATGGTAAGAAGTTATTAGTAATGTAAACAGCGCATCAGTGTTGAATTTAGTAACTTTCACCCGTGAAGGGGGATCTGTGAACATTGAGAGGACTTAATTTCCAATAAAATTTTGTATGTGTTTTTCTAGGATGTATGCCTAAAAGGGGAATTTGTGCTCAGAAATGATAATTAGAATGTGTATTCTATGCATCTTGGTACGTAATCGACGCACAGCAATCTAAAATTGTGCTACAATAAATTCTAAAAATGTTCGGGGGGGGGGGGGGGGCAGGGAACATTTTTAAATTGACCAACCATTTATTAAGCAACATTTATTTATTTATTTAGTGACAACACAACAGGCAATGGCCTAATTATAGTGTTGAGCTTTACAAAGTAGTTGTACAGAGTTTATTGACAATTGCATCTCTAAATTCTTTAGGTGACATATAGCATACGTCCAGATCATTGTGAACTGTACAGAGTTGGTTATATATAGTACAAATTCTCCAGATTGGTGACCTCATCAAGATATTCGTTCTTGCCTTTTTACAGTGGAAGAAACCAGTATTATTAACGCGAGTTTTAGATGATGGGACACGAAACTGTAATGTCGAAACTAAATCCATACAATCTAACTTATTTTGAACAATTTTTTAAAGAAATAACAGATCAACAATGTTGCGCCTTTGTTCTCAGCTCTGAATACTAAAATTCTTAATGACTGCATTGTAACTACAGTAGGTCTGTTTAGTACAATTTTATTAATGGAATAATCAAATTGATGAGTGGTTTTATTTGTATTAAATGATAATACTTTACATTTACTTATGTTGACTCCAAGTTGATTAATAGCACACCAGTTTGCAATATTATCTAAGCTTTGCTGAAGTCTTATGCAGTCTCCGATAGAGTTGACTTTTGTATACATTTTAAAGTCATCTGCAAATAACAATTTTTCATTATCAGACACACAATCAGGAAGGTCATTAACAAATAAGAGGAATAACAAAGGTCCTAGGTTAGAACCTTGAGGAACTCCTGAGAGTGCAGAATATTCATATGATTTGTATTCTTTATAGACAACAGATTGCTTGCGATTTGTTAAGTACGAATAGAGGAGCCTAATCAGAGTGGGTGAGAAGTGATAGTGATTTAATTTTTCCAGTAATATATTGTGATTAACTCTGTCAAATGCTTTCTCAAAGTCAATATAAATCACATCAGCTTGCTTGTCTTCGTCCATCGAATTTGCTATGTAGTCCGTAACAAGTGCTAAGTTTGTTACCATGGATTTCTGAGAAACAAAGCCATGCTGCGTAGTTGAAATAACTGGTTGAATATGATTACCAATTCTCTTGTATAAGATCTGTTCAAATACTTTTGCAAAAGCTGGTAATATTGCAATTGGCCTGAAATCATTAATGTCTCTACTATTATTAGATTTTGGGATAGGACAAACCAGGGCAGATTTCCATTTGTCGGGGAAAGTACATGTTTTTAGAGATAAGTTAAATGCTATCAATAGGGGATATTTAAATATATCAACACATTCCTTAACTACATATGAGGGTATGCCATCAGAACCAACTGACGTTTTCGATTTTAAATTTCTGATAGCATTTTCAACTTCCTTTAGTTGAATTTGGTCAATGCACAGTGTCCCTATTTCATCATTTCTATTACTAACAGCATCACCATTAAGATTATTATATGTGTGAGAGGAGGATAGAAATACCCATTGAAAATACTGAGCGAATGCATTCCCTATCTCATCATTCCTAGACAGCTCCTGACCTTCAAATTTTAATACATTTGGCGGTAGGTGCCTTTTTTTATTTTTGATAAAATTCCACAGTTCGCTCGAGTTGGTATTAATATTATTTTCAGAATTAATTATAAAACTCTTATAAGCAATTCTAATGTCTTTCTTAATTTCCCTACGTAATCGAGTAAATTCTTGATAGAAAGGTGCTGAGTTCATGGTTTTGACCCTGGATTGTTTATGATAATATGCCTTGACCTTAAGTTTTCTAATAATATCTTTGGTGAACCAACACGGATACTTTGAAACAGTACTTATTTTACGAGGAACACACCTATCAAATATTTCATAGACAATATCATAGAATTTACTCACTAAGTTATTAACATTCCGATACACTTGTAAGAATTTCCAATCAATAGCTTGTAGTTCCTGATACAACATCAGAAAATTTGCCTTCCTAAAATTATAATAATAAGAGTTACTTTTCTGCTTTTCTTCCTTGACCTTTCTGTTAACTATTTCTATTATTATAGCTATTTGGTATTGTATTTACTGCATTGGTTGTCGCATGGCTGTTTACAATTTCGTTTCCTTACTCATCATTTACTTAATCCCGAGTTAACTTAATTCATGAGTTTGGCAGGCTTTCCTTACAGGCGACTGCGTTCTTTGCTTGCGATTTGGCTGAATAGCAAATTGAAACACGTGTTTAAGTATGTGTCCTACGTGTAACACGGGTTTCTATTGGCTATTCATAGAAAACGCAAGCAAAGCACGGGGCGAGCGCCTGTAAGGAAAGCTGGCCTTATTCTACGAGTCAGATATAATAATTATTGATTAAGGAATTTCCAGTTCCTGTATTGCATCCATGCCACCTGGTGTTAGTTCAGCTAATACTAGTAAGTCACGCGCATTGTGCAATGTTTATACTTTTAATCTATTGCGGGGCCAGAAGATGAAGTATTCGATGCTTAGCTCGTATTTCTGGCTTTTCTCAGTATTTAAATCGAATGCAGAAAGAATCATTACCTCATTCCTAGTTCAGCTTGACTGACACCAGGGGTCTGTTCCACGAAAGTTCTTTGCAACTTTTCACTCTTCAGTTTGCATTTCCGGAGAACTGTTTCAAAAACGCCACACTCTTTCTCTTTCCTATTATTTTGTTGCCTACCTTTGGATGTCAAAAGTCCGCTAACGTTTGAATATTATCTTGTGTAATCATACTTCTTGCACAAAATGGTAGAAAACTGACTGAATAAGAACAAGAGTTTGAAGCGGGAAGTTAACGCTCTTGAGACAGCCCTCTGGAAAGGCAAAATTAAGAGTGAATTGCAAAGTACTTTCGCGAAACAGGCCTCAGGTGGTATGAAGTAATGCAGAAATTGGATGTTCGTTACCTGTTATTATTTTATTTGTGATTCATTGTTTTCTTCGATACAAAGATAATTTTTAATGTCCTAGCTTACTATTGCTCTTGCTTTGAATACCAAGCAGAAATACGGTAGCGAGTATATATTCTCATGGGGAAAGTCACAAGAAGTCACACAAAAGAATTTCTCTTACAAAATTTCACAGGACTCACGGAACAGACCATTTGATCAGTAGGCACCCTTTTGTCTGATTCACTGTATTTTCTAATTAATGGCACAGCACAGCTTTATTTTTCTAACCTCACGCTGATTAACAAAGGCTAATTACCATTTAGTCCCTAAGGAACCACTTATGCTAGCTACAGCTAGGTGTTGCCAACTGATTCCTTCTGGCAGTTATCGCATTCCTTCAGCCGCATTGGCATAAATCTTCACCGCGATTCCATGTAAATGATAACAGGGTTGCCAACGGAGAAAACGGAACTTTAAAAATCAGTAAGTACTTATTTTCTTATTGTGCAATTTTTAATGGCATTTTGTCCCGTAATTTTCATAGTTCATCAATCATTATAATTAATGCTTATATGGAATGGTTGCCATTGGATTTTTGTTTGACAATTTAGAAAAAAAAAGATAGAATAAAATGGAATAATGCTGTTGTTTTTAAATCTACGATATGAAACCCAAATTAGGCGACGTAACCGTATTAGGAAGGATTACGGGTAAGATTTCCGGATTTCCGTCTTACGAAGAAATCACGTTTCGTTATGATCTAAGTACCTTTAATTGTGATATCATTATTTTTATATAAAAGTTATTAATGTTTTATTGTTCATAATACATTATATTGTTAATTTCGAGCAGAATGTTATGCAATATTCAAAGCATTTCTATACATCTCACTACAACTCAGTCTCGCTTGAGACGCCAAAAAGGGCAGTATACCTGAGGAAGAATGTATTGATTTCGTGTATATAGGAAAACTTATCGTGTTATATTGGATAGCTATGTTACATATAGTTTTGGATGGGCTCCTTATAGAAGAAACTACATAGTAAAATTCATGTAGGTCTACACCTGTGTTATTATGCGTGTAAAACTATATAAGTAACTGTATTGCAATTTCATCTTCAGTTAGTCAGAAGTTCTAGAATTTGCTCTCAGTTCCACTGGAAGCATTCCTTAATTATTATTATTATTATTATTACTTTAAAAAAAAGCTTATATCCATCTTAGACCTTGCTTTTCATTTCAAAGTAATAAGTAAGTAATTGTAATTGGTGCCTGTCTAGCTCTGACTTATGGAAGCTTCAGGTATATAAACAGTCTGTTTTAAAGTTTTCTGGAGTATTTGTTATAAAAGGGTTTAATATAAGCTACGGCTTTAACCCACATTAAAGTAAGGTCTATAATACAACGGCTGGGGAAGAAATCCCATATAATCCCTTAGAAGAAGCGACAGAGTCTCTATAAATAAAGTGACACTTATCAACAGTGAATGAAGCCTAACTGTACCATAATCCTTTACAAACGTTATCAAATAATTCCAGGAATTGCCACTTCTCGATGTCACTCGAGGATGAATATCTTGTTGGATTAGATCAAGTGAACTGATCCTTTACGAACTCCGCCCGGAGAGCCGCCACTGCACTCATTGCAGGAATCGAGTTTCTTCTTTAGTCTTATCCTCCCGCTACACACACAAGACAAACGATTTGGCTTTAGTTTTGAAATAGAGGCAAAAAACTGAAAATAAAAGTAAAACAAAAATCATTTGGCAGAGAGTCAACGGTGTCACGGAGATTGTAGGTAGACCCTTTTTCTTGTCTCAACCAACTTCGTCAAAGTGTTGCTTACACCGACCTTCTTTTCAGAACAACAACGCCTTTGCCTTCCTCACACTCTTTTTCAGTTCCTTACCTTGTTTTTTTCCTTTTCCTTCGTTTTTTACTAATTTTCTTCTTCTTCTTCTTGTTCATGGGATGATATGATCTTTCAAGTGTCTTCAGACGGCTTGGGATATTTTTAGGTCGAAATTTGTTCAGGTGAGCTAGTAGGAGCATTTTCTTGGGCAACTTCTAGGCGGAGGAATATTTCAACATTGTGTCGTTATTTTCTTTTGTTCGGTTATTGAAACGTTCCTGGTAATTAGATGCTTCAAATAGTGCGCTTTTCATTTTGATAAATTAGAGGTAAAATATGAGACATTTATCAAAAGAATTTATTTTTTAAATAAAAATCAACTTTTTAAAGACATACTTTTCTTAAACAATTTGTACTAAAAAGTAAACAATAATTTTGTTTATGCATGGCTAAAAGGAAAAGCATAGGGCGTGCTAATTCAGGAAGTTATAAAGTGATTGTATATGAGAGCGCCCCCCCTCCCCATGCTTTTCTTTTTAGTCATGCATGAACAAAGTTATTTATTACCTTTTAGTATGATTTGTTTAAGAAAAGTATGTCTTTAAAAAGTTTTTTTTTTATTATTATTTTTTACCCAAATCTTAAAATGTTCTGCAACATCGCCTTTGGCTAGTATTTACGGGTAATATATATATATTAAAATATGCTTCTACAATATATAAATATGAAAGTAACAATATAATATTGTATTGTCACCCGACTTACGTCGCTGTGCGAATTTTCATCATTGTATGACGTCGGGAAATGTGTTAAATTAACGTTGCAAAATTTGAGACGAGGCTCCCGGAATACTCTAGAGTATCCCAGGGCCCTCGTTTGAGGACACCACGAACCACTGTGAACTCAAGAAAATAATGTAAAAAATCGGGCTCAGTTTTTTGTCTGTAATGTTTCTCCTTTTTTAAGGTAGTTGTTTCCCAATCGGTGAGCCATTTGTGACTCCCATAATAGTCTATCCTGACCGTAAAGATATTTTGGTTTTACATATATTTAAGAACATTTTGGTATTTTACGTTGAATTTGCGATGCAGTCTTTTGTAATAGAATCTAGTCATTGCACAACTAGAAACTATGGTTGCCTTAAGTGTGACCGCAATAAAGATTGAAGCCAATCACCATGATTGCAAATATTATACAAAAAAAT
Source organism: Lepisma saccharinum (assembly GCA_022664845.1). NCBI lineage: Eukaryota > Metazoa > Arthropoda > Insecta > Zygentoma > Lepismatidae > Lepisma > Lepisma saccharinum. The sequence goes on from JAGDQP010004233.1 coordinate 65,943, forward strand.
GGAACTTTTCAGAATTCAGGTTCATTACAAAAACTTTGTCATGTAGACCTCTCGAGGGAAAAAAGTTAAGATGAGTTCTTTGATCCTGTGAATTGATCTCCCATTAGCTTGTAAGACTCTCCGTTTAGTCAGTTTGCTGAAGGACATCTTTAACTTACTTTGAGACCAGAGGAATATTTTGCCAGAAGAAACTGGTAACAGGAGATTTGAAGTTTTTGATCGGGAAAACACTTCCTATTTGTCAATTGAGAACCAGAATTCCCATTCATTGAGAATATTCCATTTCTATGAAAGCAAGCAAGATGGCGACAGCGAAACACTTGAGCAGCATTACTGCTTTCTTATCGTAACAACATGTCAAATGCTGCGTTTGCTTTCATAGAAATGGAACATATTCTCAATGACTGGGGATTGTGATCCCTAATAGAACAATGGTTGAATCATGGCATAAGTCGTGAGAGTAACTTTCTTTGTGTTTGGGGTTCAGCAACATTTTTTTAGCCTCTATACTGCTTCAGTCTAGTGCTTTTTCGGTCTGACAATTTAGCCAAGTCGGTAAAGCGCTCGGCTTCTAACTGAGCAACCGATGTTTAAATCTAGCTGCTGCCGTAACTTTTTTTTCTCCCACTACCGAAATCAACACCGTGTGTTGTGTTGATTTAACACACAAAAGTGGTAGTGACGCTGGGACACCGCATTGTGTTGAATTAACACAGCCATTTTTTACTGTGTGGTTTCACCAACCTTTGTTAAGAATTTAGCGAATCGTTAGTTAACGAACGTAATGGAATTTAACGCGCTTAAAGTCACTTAAAGAGATTCATTAAAGTCTAACGAAGAGCAAACCGGCTCTTAGTTTTTGATTTGTTAAGTGTATGTATAGTCTTCTCAGCTGATTATAATAGAGGCTTAATACCAGACCAATTAAACGTGTTTCTTATCTCTTCATCATTTTACATCGTTGCAACCTAAAAAGGAGAGCATTATGCAGATACGATAAATTATGCTATTTCATACAAAATTATTATTATTATTAAGGGTACGTTAGCTTTTTCTAAAAAAAATCTGCAGAAATCAAGGAAATTCAAAGTTCGATTTGCATAAAAAGTAGATACGTTATTCATGTCAGTAGATATTTTATTTCCCTACAAAATGGTTGAAAACAATTAAATCAGTGAAAATCAATCTAGGATGTAAGATAGGGCTAATGATAGCATATTTGAAGGTTTTTAAGTGTCAATCAGATTCCTTTACCATCAACTAACAAGCAAACATACTGATGGGGCAGAAAAAATAGTTACGATTTTCCCCCCTTCGTCATGATTAGGATGTCAAAATACGTGCGCATGCAAATTTTGGCAACCCGAGCGTAATTGGTTTGGGAGATATTAATGATACAATAGTCAGATTCTTGTATACGGAGAGTGATACAAAAGGTTTTGAAATACCATTATACTTTTAAATTGCTGACAGAAATTGAAATCAAATATATAGTAATGGGTACTGGTGCTACCTTGTATATTCTTCATGGCCGCCATCTTGAAGACCGCCATATTGAATCTCGATTGATTTTCATAAATACGAAGGGGGTCGAGTAATGTTATTCTGAGCTAGAATTTTTCAGGAAATATGTTTCTGAAGTCAGTTTTGCCGTAAATGTAATATTGTGAGAAATAAGGGAATGTCACGCTAGCACGGGGTAATGATACAATAGCCTGGAAACACCCATTTTTTCCCGAAATAACGTTGGAAATGAAATCTAAACGCAAACATACTGTTCCTGAGTATAGTGTCCTATCGATATGGATTTGCACGCATTTGGATTTCATTCCCTTTGTTATTTCAATACAAAATAGGACACTTCATTGTTGTTATGAATATCCAAACCTATAACAATGAAGCTCTTTCAACAATGAACGAGAAAGAAAATAAAAAATCAGCACAGATAGAAATCTTGAATTGGTTATGAACTTTCTTCTCTGAAAGTTTGAACTCTCTAGTCTTGAATTTGTAGGAGCAGCACTGAAATTTTGTGCAACGATAAAAGTACATTAGACATATACGGCTGCCGGTGCGCGGTAAAAATGGCAGGCGGAAGAAATGGCAGGGTAGTTTTTAGAGCGGAAAAAATGGCAGGTGGAAAATATGTCAGCCGGAAGAAATGGCAGGCAGAAAAAATGGCAGGGTATCCTTTAGAGCGTAAAATGGCAGCAGTAAAACGTAACATCAAATATAACCAATGGCAGCAATATGTAAACACGTAAGAACACATTTTCAAATATATTACTCACTTACCTCCTTCATATATTATTTGAAGAACTTCCAGCCTCGTAGCCTAATAACTCGTACTGGAACATTCCAGAAACAAATTGACTATAAATACACAACTTGTCAAACGAATATTCTGGTACTTTTTTATTTCATTTCCTATTATCTTTGGTCCGACGTTATGCTACATACAGAACGTAATTTACAGACAACAGTAACCACAGTAAATTTCTAGATATAAAAAACAACTTCTTACACCTTCTATAAAATATTAAATAAGATTAGAAATATTTTTACTTGCCTTCTAAAACAAGCTCTCTCAAGCTGGAAGGTTCTCGCGGGTTTCTACACTTATTATTATTATAGTCCGTTTGCAATTTTCTTCAGATGGCAGTCTGGCACGCGTATCATCATCTTGCTGTTACACAACTTCTGCATATATTTTGGATGGAATACCACTACACTGTTTGGATTTTTCTTTCATAGCTAAACGACATTTTATAAGTTTTAAGTTACCATTATCCGGCAAATGATTGTGTTCCTGAACCAGATTAGGATTGGTTCTTTCAACGCTTTTTCTCAAAATTGCAGGACAGTTATATTTACTTGTGTTGTTTGTGATCTTGCAGCTCATCAAATTTGACAGGTGAAAGGAAGGTACGCGTCGAAAAGAAAAGTGAACTTTTAATTAGTAGTGACACCTGATTGGTGGAAAGAAAAGACACAATTTTGTATTTTGTTTATTTGGAAAATTATTGACTGATGGAATTGTAGAAATCTTCTAACCGAAAGTTTGCGAAATTCTTGTGATTAAATCTTTCCCTCTCTTCTCTCTTGGATTCTGTCCTGTTCAAAATATTTATTACATCACATTTACCCTGCCATATTTTCACCCTGCCATTTTTTCCACCTGCCATTTTCACCCTGCCATTTTTTCCGCCTGCCATATTTTCCCCTGCCATTTTTACCTAGATTCAGAAAAATAGTATTGGCACAGTTACGTTTTAGGCATAGCGTTAAGTGTATCATATAAAACTGTTCTTGAGGCTATGGCAACACTGTTACCTAAAAGCACTTAGAAAGATTGTATATGGAATCACTCCTAGCGTGCCAACTAGCAAGAACGCGAGGATGAAAAAAAAAATGGTTATTAGCCATAAAAAGAGAAGGGCAAGATTTTCTTACAATTTTTTTCGTTACCTTTCCATTTTCCTTTTTCGCCGTTAACTTCAGAAAATATATGCAAATGAAGTATTTAGACATGATAATTTCTATTTGGTGTTAGGATTATGAAATAGCGTGGCCTCATGGTGAAGTTTATCTCCTCCAGAAAGGTGGGTGGGGGTGGGGGTTGAGATTGTCGAAAAGGGAGAGAGAAATATACGGAGCACAATTCAACAATGACCCACTAAACCAATTGACCTGTCACGCTATGACGTAATCTGTCATCAATGTATTGTAGACCTTGTGAAGAAAGCAAATAAGGGCGAGCACACTTCTGCGATTTGTGTGCGTTCATTTCTCTCTCTCTTTCTCTCTTTCATTTTGGGCGAACGGGTAAAGTAAAAAGATACAAAACGGATCGTGTGACCATAATGGATGCGAAACAAACAATTCCGCGGTCATGGCTTGTTTCTGGTGTTTTATTTGGCGTATATAATAGAAGTGAAATGTCACCATATTATTATTTTAATTTTGCCTGTATCATTCCTGTAATGGTCAGTTCTACGTATTTTAAAAATAGATTAGTTAGAAATCTGAAATGAAGCATTTAACGCTCGTATATAGGGTGATTCAAAAGTCTTAGTAAATGGTGGAAAGGAGATTTCAAGATGGCGGTCTCGTTGATCAGTTACTTCAAAATGTTCCCCCACCACCACCACCACCATTCCACATTTGTGAACTACGATGCTTCATCTCCTTGTCGGTTTGTGAACTACAAGGCTATACTGGGAATTTCGTATCGCCCTGTTCGTATTGACTAAAATGGGTTTTCAAATGGAATGTGTTTCTTTTTTACTTTATTTCTTTCAGGAGGTCTTTTACCTCTGTTTTTAATTACGTAGTTACGGAAGCTGTCAACGTTGCGCTAATGCTTCCAGGTGATTTAACTGTGAATGAAGACTATTCCCATTTTTAAAACAGCTGTTTGTAAGAATGTTCATGCATTTATCCAGTGAACGTCGCACGCACACTTTAACACATGAGTCTGTCTGGGAGGTCGAAGATAAATTTAAGTGATAAGTGAGAAGAAACAATATTTCCGTCTAGAACTGTAAATGGTCTCTTTTTTTATTCCCCCATATTACGATCTCGTTTGGCCATGACTGTCATTCCGTCCTCGTTGTCTGACCTGACGGAGACACACATAGTTCGTGTAAAACGATAGATTCTGAACCCAAAGCGTTGAAACCATCACCAGATCTTAGCGGCCGACCATCCTGCTCCACACCCCAGGGTTTTTCCTCAGTCACACCAGGCAAATGCCTGGATGGCACCTTCAACATAGGCCCTGATCGACACCTTCCCGATTTCTTTCCCCTCCCCTATCCCGGCCTGAGCTTTAGGTGTCTAAAGTCCATAAATAAAATTAAAATTAAAATTCAATTGAAACCATCACCATCCGATAGAAAGTAATGGAAAACGACTATCGGTTACTCTTGCTCAGGAACCTTCGGGACAAGAAAATCTACCACAGGGCAGAACTCAGTCTATTAAGTTTTTCTTTTCTGTCATACAGAAGTGTAAATATATATATCATCATCATATTCAACCGTTTTCTATCCACTGCTGGATGAAGTCCTCCCCCTTTTCTTTCCACATATCTCGGTCTGCTGCTCTCCTCATCCATGTAGCTCCTCAAAAACGCTTGATTTTATCTACCCATCTTGCTTTTGGACGTCCTCTCGGTCGTTTCTTTTCTCTAGGAATTCAATGTAGTACATTTGTCGTCCACCTTCCATCTGTTCGTCTAGCTATGTGACCGGTCCATTTCCACTTCAGCTTCTTCGCAGTCTTGATTACATCCTCAACCTTTGTTTGTGCGCAAATCCATTCATTTCTCTTCCTGTCCCTCCTGGTTATTCCTAGAATGCATCTCTCCATTGCCCTTTGTGTGACTCTCAATCTTTGACTCGTTTGCGCATTCATTGTGCAAGTTTCACAGCCGTACGTACATAATCACGGGTAACACATAGATTATAAACTTTACGCTTCAGACACATTGGTAGTTTGCTTTTGAAAATAAAGTGTAGTCTTTCAAACAAACTCCACGCCATTTTACATCTTCTATTTATTTCGTCAGTCAACTTAACATTCCATGTTTTGAGCTGGCCTATAGGTAACATATTCATCAACTATGCCTATTGTCTCTCCCCTAATCTTTATTTCCCTTTTTGCAGCATGTTGATTGTATATGACCTGTATTTTACTTAAATTAATTTTAAGACCTATTTTCGAACTCTCATTATTCAGTTCTTCCATTCTGGTTTGTAGTTCTTTCGCATTTGAAGCAAACAGGACTATATCATCAGCGAACCGTAGGTGATGGAAGATATTCGCCATTAATTTTAATTCCAACTTCATCCCAGTTCAAATTTTGGAACACTTTCTCCAGGACCGCAGAAAACAGTTTTGGGGAAATTGAATCTCCTTGTCTTACCCCCTTTCCAACTATAATTTTTTCACTTTCTTGATGTAGTCTAATGACAGATGTGGCAGTCGAATAAATGTTTCGCAGTAGCTTGCTGTATGCATTTTCGATACCTTGATGTTCAAGTGATTTAAGTACTGCTGACAAGGAGACCGAATCGAAAGCTTTTTCGAAATCTATGAATCCCAAACATTCGTGGAAGTTCATATTCATTAGTCCTTTCCATAACTTCATTCAATGTTTGTATGTGGTCCATTGTGCTAAATATATGACGAAATCCGGCTTGTTACCTTCCCTGGTTGAAATCTGTCTCGTTCAATACGATTCAAAATAACTTGGGTGAGCATTTTGTATAGAACGGACAGTACACTAACTGGCCTGTAGTTTTCGACGCGTTCTTTGTTCCCTTTCCTGTACAACAAAATTATAACAGCATTATTCCAACTCCTGGGTATTTCTCTCATCCTCAGGCACATAGAGAATAATTTCGCAAGTTCCTCTTTCATGTTTTCACCTCTCCATTTAATAATCTCTGCTGTGAGTCCATCTTCTCCTGGCGTCTTTCCGTTCTTTACCCCTCGAAGTACTTTATCCACTTCTTCTTTCATTACATCTGGGACATCTACATCATTTTCTTCTGAGTCTTCATTTCCTAGCTCTTCTTCGGAGTAGTACAATTCTCTGTAGAAATTTTCAAATATTTTTATAATTTCTTCCTTATTTTGTGTTACGGTCCCGTCTGGTCTCTTAACTGCAATTATTTGATTTTTCCCTATCATGAGATGCTGTTTGGTTTTCTTCAGGCTCTTGTTTTCCTCGATAGTATTTCTAACAAGATTTTTGTTATATCTTCGTACATCCTCTCTTATTTTCTTTCTTACGGTTTTATTTAGTTCTATGTATTCAATCCTTTTTATGTAATTTTCCTCTTCTTTTATTTCCCTTCTTCTCTTCATCAAGAGTTTAGTTTTCTTCTGAGATTTTGCTCTCTCTTTTCTTTCTGGTGCCTGCTATTTCCTTGGCTGTCTTTCTTATTATCTCGGTCAGTATTTTATTTCTGCTATTGATGTCTTCTTCATCCCCTAACTCTTCCAAGGCGCTAAATCTGTTGCTTAGTTCTATCTCAAATGTCCCTCTGTTTTTCCCTAGATTTTCCAGATCTAAAAGTGGCGGTTTTCCTCTGATAAGCTTCTTTCTCTCAAGTCTAGCATTTAGTTTCAGCTTACATCTCACCATCCTATGATCTCTCGAGACTTTGAAACTGTTCAAAACAGACACATCTTGCAGAATTGCCCCGTTATTCGAAAGAACGTAGTCTATTTCGTTTTTGTTCCCATTTGGGTCTTTCCATGTCCACTTCTTCTGGGAATGTTTCTTGAAAAATGTATTGGAAATGAACAGTCTGTTGGTTTCTGAGAATTCCAGTAACTTCTCTCCTCTGTTGTTTCTTTTGCCAAACCCAAAGTTTTCCACTTTCGTGTCACTGCTCTGCTGGGTTCCTACTTTCGCATTGAAGTTTCCCATTACAGTTTTGTAATGCGATTTGCTACTATCCAAAATCTTCTGTATCTCCTCGTATAGGTCTTCGATTTCCTCCTCCGGATGTGAGGTTGTTGGAGCATACACTTGTATAATTTCCATACTGTATCTGTTGTTTATCTTTATTACTACCCGTGCTATTCTATCTGAAATTCCTTCAATTTCTGTGATCCGTGACTTCAGGTCTTTATTAATTATAAAGCCAACGCCTGTCGCTTTTCCATTTTTTGTTCCGTAAAGTAGAACGTGTGCCCCGACGGTAGTTCCAACTGTTCTTCATTCTTCCTCCATACTTCTGATAGTCCTATGATGTCCCACTTAATCCTCTTGAGTTCATTCTGCAATTCTTCTAATTTGTCCTCTCCTGCAAGTGACTGACAGTTGAGAGTCGCCACGTATAGGTCTGTTCGAGTTGCCGTGTCGGTGTCCTGGCAGTCTACAGTCCAAACCCGGGCATTTTGACCCTCTGACTTCCTGCAGGACATCGGGCAATGAGGCCCTCCGAGGCTGTTTCCTTACTTGTACCATCATGTGTAAAGAAAGGAGAGGTGCTGACATTTGACTCACCACGCTGTCAGCTAATGCGGGTTGGTGAGCAGACCATCCATGTTCGTTCGCCAAGCAGTTGCTTGTGTACTAACAGGCCCCACGATGTGAACGTATGGATTGGACATTAGGCCTCTACCCCGGTCGGTTCCCTCTAGCAATAAATATACTACTAATTGTATATTGGTAAAAATTACGAGGAAAATTCAATTAGTAAGGCAAATTGCCTGAATATTGCTCTTCTAGCGTGAAGATAGGGCAGAATCTGACAGCGTACAACAAATGGCAGGACAAGCGCGAAACAAACTATTCAAAAATCATGACCACCCTGCTAAAAAGTTGCACCTCAGAGGATCAACGTTGTTCTGTAGTTAGGTGTTTGTGGTAATAAAGAAGTAAAACCGAAGGAGATTCATAAAAGAATTGTCCATCAATATAATGCAAGCTATAGAGCTCCTGCGTAGCGCTGTGGTTACCGCGATCGCCTTCGGTGCGAGAGATCCCGGGTTCGATTTCCCCTGGGAGCTCCATTTCATAGTAACTTTTCGATTGCCCATACCAGGATTGCTGGTGTGGGTTAATGTCAGGAAGGTTATCCGACCGTAAAACATCTGCCAAAAGCAAAACTTATGGAATACGCTGACCTCATTTTTCCCTGGGGAAAACCAGCGGAGACAAACAACGTGTGTGAAAGGAAATTGTATACCAGTGGATGGAAAGAACTCAAGGTCGAACAATCCTTCATTGATGAACTACGATCAGGTCATCAGTTGACAGTCGCCACTCTCGACAGCGCACTTATTTGTGAAGATAGGCGGATTTTTGTGGTCATTATTGCTAACGTCGTGAAAATTTACTCTGGATTTGTTCATTGCGTCATTCAAGAGATTGGTGTGTTAAAACATCAAATCTAAGAAACAATTTTCTAGTGTGCGTAGTCCTAAGTTTTCGGACTGTCATTTATTTTCCGTTTGTCCTGCCATCTGTTACACGTTGTGAGAACCGTGTTCCCTCTTACGCTGTAAATAGCTTCATAAGGTTACGTGCAGTTTTATTAAATATCCAGGCTATTTGTCCTTGTTTGTTGAATTGACCTCGTACATATCAAACTTTTATTTTTAAACATGTTACGGTAGGTAAAGTCTACAAGAAATTAGCATCACCTTGAAACTATTTGACTCTTTTGTTAAACGGAAAAATGATAAAAAAGAGAGAGACGACGAGATTTTATTTTTATTGAGTTGCGATTCCAGCTCAAAATAAGAAGAAGGAAGTTACTATACACTACGACGTATTGAAGACTTCTATTTACGAAGTAACGTTTGCGACGGTGAAGCATTCACGAAGGAGATAAAACCATTGACTGCTTGATGTATGGATGGAAGGTTTTATCTATTCCGCACCGACAACTCAAAATGGTGTTTCTGATACACTTTTTTTTTAAAAGAAGAAGAAGCGAAAGCAAACTGTGAAAAGACTGATTCGACGTAACTTTCTATAAATATCTATCAGCTGCTTTCCATTTGTTTCTTTTTTCCTGCTGTTTTTTTTTCTCCTTTCATGTTATAGAAAATATTTTCATACATTTCTGTTTTTTCTTCTTGCTTTTACCTTCTTTTATACTCGTCATTTATTTATATCTTGCTGCTCTACATAGAAGAAGAATATATGCGATGTTACGTTTCTTCCCCCCTTTCTGAATATATATAGACCTACTAAACATCATCGTTTCGGATGGATGGGTGCCTTTAAGACCTGTATTTGACTCTACAAGTTGCAAAAAGGACTAGCGTGCATTTTAAAAATAGAGTAAGGTAGGACTGTGCGATATTTCGATATATCGATCGACCGATCGATATTTTGTGAATATCGAAATTTCGATATTTTATAAATATCGAATTCGATATATCGATACTTTGATCTTTTGATATTTCAATATTTTTCGATACTTCGATATTTTTCGTTACTGCGATATTTTTCGATACTTCAGTATTTTATATTTCGATACTTCGATATTTTTATATTTCGATACTTCGATATTTTTATATTTCGATACTTCGATATTTCTCGATACTTCGATATTTTTATATTTCGATACTTCGATATTTTTCGATATCATCGATCGATGTTATCAAACCTTCCATATTCGATATATCGATCGATTTTCGATATTTGATCGATATCGAATTTCGATATTCAAAACCGGATATCGCACAGCCCTAGAGTAAGGCAACCAAATGAGAAGGTCACCCTTTAAAGTCACCAGATTAAATATGGTCAAAGAATTCGAGCCTACTGAAATCGAATCTGAAATCAGTTTCTCTCTATCTACTTTCAATGAAGCGCTACAGTGAATTCTTAAAACGTAGAAAGCTAAGCAAATGAAAAAGATCCTGCTGCTTTCAGAATAAGCAGATTAAAAACAGCCCGATTAATCTGAGTATATGAACCCAAATCTGAAATTAGATCCTCTCTGCCCCACATGGCAATTGAAGACCTAAATTGAAAAAAAAAAAAAAAAACATCCGAAGTCCACCGGTGTTATTTTTTTTTTCAGAAGGAACAAAAAAAACATTATGTTTGAAAGCGCTGTTGTGTGATTTCTGTTATTAATTACGTTCTTCTCTGTGTCCTTCCTAAAAGTTTCAACTACGTAAAACAGAATATGCATATGAACAAAAAATATGAAAGCTTACTTCTTCTTCCACGTACGCAGATAATTAAATATAAAAGTAGAAATTCACAGAAAATAACATACTACTAATTTGTTTCTTTTTCATAAGTTTATTATTGTTTCTTATTTAAAACCAGTCAACGTCCGACAGAGCTCGTGCATCAAAACTTCAACAGAAAAAATATCTAGAAATTTTCCTCCCATCTATCGAGATTCTTTAATAAAGGAATTAACAATGTAAAAAATTTTAGAACCTATTTCTTGTTCAAATTAAAATATGTATTAATATGATCATCATTATGCTCTTTCATTCTAGACACTTGTATAACGGCCTTATTACTGCTTGCTTGTGTTCGTACCTGAATTGATAGAGAGAATATTTGACATTCGGAAGGTCGCGAGTTCTAGCCCAGTAGCCGCCCATGACTAAGGTTTTGCACGGTATCTTTCAGTTACACCAGGCAAATAGTACCTTGAATATTGCCAGGGTTGATTTCTTTCCATATCTAGGATGTTGTTAATATCCTAGAAAATTACATAATTTTATGAATTTTATGAGAATTTGAATTTATTCTGTCCTTTAGGCATCTTTGGCTTAGGCTTGAATAGGGTAGAGGAGCGAATGGAGAAGGTAACGGCAAGACCTTAGTTCAGATCATTCCGGTATTCGCCTGGAGAAACTTTAAGAAACCCTGAAAAGCCTCAGTCAGGATAGTCGACCGCGGAGTACGAACTCGCTTAACGATCTATCGCCGATTCGAAGTCGGCGATTTTAATACTTTCACCACGAGTGCTTTGTAGCAGTATTTGGAATTAAGACAAAATAAAATAAATTTATGGGCGATAACGGTACTATGGCTTACGCCCTTCCCGAGTGGAAATTCGTTACATAAACCAATTAAATAGGTGAAAGTTACTGATCTCCCAAATGGTGATACTTTTTAACGCAATTCATTATGAACTTGCAAGTAATACAGTAAAAACGATCACCTACAATGGGGAAAAGTGTGTGAGTAATGGCAATTGATTCCCGTTTTGGTGCGAATTTTTCAAAAGCGAGTAAATATGGAGTTTGTAATAACAAATTTGTACGGGATACCATATGTTAGTACAACTTATTTTGGAACACCATTCCTAAACCAGATTTTATGGTCGTTATCTTAAGGAATTTATATGAAGAAAATTAACAATGATAATCATAGCAGATATTACATTAATAAATTTATAGTTAAAAGAATAGTAAATAGTTTACTATTTAGTAAACAGAATGAAGTGGAAAAAACATTTATAGCAAACATCTCTGTAGAAAATTTGGTGAACATTTCCAGTAACGTTTTTGCTTTACAAACAAAATTCATGTTCCTGAGGGACCCATCTAGTGGAAAGCGGCAAAAACGTTTTAGTGTTTCTTTTTTTTTAAAAAAATAAAGATTATGTAGCTGTACATAGTTTGTGATTAAGAAAATAATATTTACTATTAGAACAGTAAGACGCTGTAACTGTGCTCATATAATATTTTTTTAAAAAATAAAAAATAACCAGGTTACAATGGACTTTTCCGGTAGTATTGTTTTTATTGCAATAAAAAATTCTGGTAGACTAACGAAAATATGTTTTTTCTTCCTGTGATGCATTTATCAAGAGTAATAAAGTCCTGCTTCGAAACAGTCTCAGTCTTGCACTTAATCGGGCGCCGCCATGTTAAGACGTAATCAGTCTGTCGACTGCTTGTCATTAACATGCAGATGGTATTTTATTTGTTCGTATTATTAAAAAGAGATAGCAAAAGTTAATCGAAAGAAATAGTAAAAGTGGTAAATAGGGTTTCTGTATGCCTTAACACGTCATTTAGTTCGTTTTATTCATTTAAAATTGATTTTTATTGTTAATACTTCTTTAAGATATTGATATATTTTGGTAGCTTTAGCACTAATTTATAGCAGCTCTTTTTTCATGATTAAATCATAAGATATCTTCTAATAATGCTCTTTAGAACTCTAGTACTTAAAAAGAATTACCCATATTTTCTGTAAAAAACAATGTGGGCTTTTACATCCGACAATCGTATACTTTTTAATGAATGCTAGTGAAGCATTTTTCAAGAACTTAAAAGCATATGAATTAATAGTGCTCGTTACTGCCATCTGTTAACAATTTAACATACATGTATTGAATATATTGAATAGTTTTAATATGTCATTGTAAAAAACAATAATAAAAGCATGTAAGAAACAAAAATGTAAATTGAAACTATTACATTGAAGTTACTCTTGAGTTTCGTGAAGTAAAATAAAACACGGTCTTTGATAGGATTTGAACAGCTTTAGGTGAAAGTATAAGAAGTTAAAAAGTTGCGTGCGCTAACCCACTGCGCCAACTTGTCAAGACATGAAAATTGACACGAACAAGAAGAGCACTGCAAGTTAAGACTAACCCCTATCATTGTTTCGAGCAATTTCTGTTATTAAAAAACATGTTTTGGTGTTTTAACTTATTGAAGTGTGTTCTGCAGATTTGTACATTAATTATTTCGTTAAGTGATGATGCGAATGTTCTTTCTCTCTCTTTTTTTTTTGTTTGTTTTTTCGTCTTGTAACTTCTGAATAATGAATGTAACATAGGGAGAAGCATATAGCTACGGAAATAGTACGAATTGATTACGTCAAACCAATCAGAAGATGATTTTCGTTGTATGACGTAGGAGATTGAATTCTCAGTATTTCATGGTATATTTCTACGTAACGGAAAACCGTAGCGCTGAAATTTCAAAAACATTACATGTTATTTAATCTGATGTACACAAACAAGTTGTAAAATACAAGTATATAAGGACGGTGAAAACGGAAATGTCCATTCTCTCCATGTACGTGCACTGGCAACAAATGGATTCACTTTAAGGAGAAGCATCTGGGGTACAAAATTGAACAGTCGTCTCATTTTGTATTTAAAAAAAAAAGTTTTGAGTTGGAGTTAGGATGTAATATTATGCCAGTGGGTAGCCTTTGGAACGTAGATGCCTACGAATATAAAAAATGAAAATAAAAAGTGGACTTGGGATGTTCTTCAATTCAGGTTTTCATTTTTGACCTGAGTCAAAAAGTGAATCAAGTTTAGGCCCTACTTTGACAAGTGGGACAACTTCATGAAAGCTTAATAAATTGAGCCAAAAAAGGTTAAAACAAGGTTGAATGAAGCAGTCTAGTTTACATAGGTTGAAATAGCCTTGAGAGGACAAGAAAGAAAAACATAATATAAAGATTAAAAAAAACGTAGCGCTTGGTGTGAATCATCCGAGGCACACCAGTCTGATGTTGTAGTCACCAAACCACATGACCAAACGCTGTAGCTCGCTTTCCAAGCTCTATTTATACGTAATTCATCAGATCGCAAGAGGCAGCTGTCATAGAAAGGTGGGAGTTGGCGAGATTAACGTACGGCGAAACAGCCCTGGTACGTGATGGGACTTCGTCACACTGAGACCACAGCAGAAATCCAACGAAAGAAAATTGAAATAAATTTTAGGTTTGGCAAGTTTTCTTACATAACTCCTTTTTTCCAACAAGCTTGCATTAGATTGGCTATAACAATGAAGCCACTTATATTGTTCCAACACGTTTGTTTCATGCTTGTCGGTTAAGTTCAACACAATACCAAGCTCAAATCAATTGACTGACAACCTTGCTACAAGCTGGCATGCTATCTGGGGCATGCTTTGGTTTAGAGACGCTATCTTTCGTTACAGACGGAATAAGATAAATTAAAGAGAGAGAGATCAACGAATTTTTGAGTCTGCTAAATAAATAGTAAGCGAAGTTTTTTTCTTTAAAAAATAAATAAATAAACGTACTGTTTTGTTCAAAGTTAAATTTTTTGTTAGATTTCAAAAAGTTCATTGAAATAAAATTCCAATCAATGTTTTAGATTTATTTTAAAGTTAAGACAGAAGAATTTTACACACTGAACACATTTTTTTTAAAATTTCGTAACAAGATACGTTAATTTTGAATTTTATTTTTTATTGATGGCATTTAGTCATCTGAGGCTCAGGACGAGATAGGATGTGCGAGAGAATTTTGGAAAGTAGTAGCCTACCGCCCAGTTAATAGGCACCATCCTAGCATTTGCCTGATATGACAGAGGGGAAAAAAACTAAAAAAAAAACTCAAGATGCTTTAATAATTTTGCAAATAGTGATGATTTTGAAAGAACTTTTGGGCTTTTTTTTTTTTTAAATCACTTCATGTTCAGGAAGTATTCTGAACATCATAGAATACAGTTTGGTAAATTTACAGGTTCAGCAGAAGCCCCAAAACTTGTACGAATTTTGTATTCATAAACAGTTTTCCTGCGAGTCTCTTTCGGCGTAAACAGCTAAAAAAACTGAGGTGGATTAACTATGCTTTATCAAATAGCCAAAAATGGTCTAACTTGTGGTTTCTCAACCTGAGGGTCGTGGGATGTATACAAGAGGGGTGAAAAGATTAAGTATAGCTCTACTATGTCTCCTACCGAGAAAGACGTAGTTTTATCTAAAATACTGTGTCTTTCAGTCATTTTCAATCTACTGCTAGATGAAGAAGACCTTTCCTATTTTCCCGCACAGATCTCGCTCAGATATCGTTGTTATTCATGTAGCTCCTGAAAAACACTAGATTTCATCTATCCATGTTGTATTTGGCAGTCTTCTAGATTGTTTCTCGTCTTTGGGAATCCAATGTAGAGCGACTGAAGTCTAGAAAAAAAAAACAATAGTCAATTCTGATTTTTTTTTCATGAGAGCTAGAAACCCCCTTCCAAATTCCATGTTTTTCTGATATTTAACTACTACATTTCTGATATAAACTGTTCACACAATACCTATGTGAACAGATTCAATCAGAAACAGTGAAATTCAGTCAAAATTATGGAATTTGGAAGTTTTTTCTTGCTAGTAACTACTGTTGTTTTCGTAAAAAAAAAAAGAAAAAAAGAAAGACAAAACTCAACTGTCCTCCATCTTCTACCTGTTCGTTCAGCTATGTCCCTTTTCTCCACATCATCTTCCTCGTAGCCTTGACCACATGTTCTCCCTTTGTTTGCGAGCGAATCTGTTTATTTGTCTTCCTGTCCCTCCTAGTTTTTCCTTGCATGTATTCTTCCACTGCCCTTTGTGGAACTCTTAATCTTTGAGTCGCTTGCACATTCATTGTCCACATTTCACAGACATATATATCATCACAGGTATGTAAAGACATATTTATTGTAGACTTTATGCTTGAGACACATAATGATAGTTCGCTTTCTAAATTGAAGTTTAGACTTCCAAACGACTGCATACCACATCATCAATTTATTTCGTCAGTCATCTTGACATTCGATGTTCTCATCTGTTCTAAACGTACTCATCAATTCTGCCAATGATCTATCCGCGAATCTATCTTCCTTTCTTTCTTTTTCAACATGTTGGTTTCACATTAAGTCAGAAGAGCGGATATTTTCACTCTCTTTTTTTTTTACGATGAGAAAATGATTTTCTACGAAACATTCTCGCTTTAGACAGACAATATGATCTTTTTACATGGGATTCAGATGCTTTACGGATGTAATTTATTCTTCAAACTTGAGCGGGAGATTTTTAGAGTGGTTCACAACGCATAATGGCTACTAGTCAAGTTTATTTTCCACCATTTGTTACTGTTAACTTTATCGATAGAGGAAGCTCTACGGTGAAGTTAATCGCAACTAGTTAAAAATGACGACAGAAGATCTGATAACTTTTCTAAATGACAAAACTAAACCAGAAAACGTCAGGAGTAAAATATATGCAAGAAATCTTTGAACGTTGTGTTCAAGTACCTGACAGGACGAAAAATACATTTTCGAATGCGTTCTCTCGCAGCTGTCTGACTAGCCCAGGGGATAAAGCGTTGGATCGCTAGCCGAGAGGTAGCAAGTTCCAAGTTCCACCGAGGCTACGTTTCTCTCTCTTTCATTCACAAGAACATTATTTTTCTTTCTTACTACCTGTGCTACCTTTTGCTTCTTTTACATTGTCACCATTATACTGCGTTGTTTCCATGTTCGAAATTTGAACATTTTATCTGAATAGTTGGAAATTCATCTAAAAAGACCACATTCCCATCGAAAAGAACTACCATAGTCCCATCTTTTTTTCGAGCTGAAATTTCTCACGTTTTCTCCGATGAAAATCTATCCTAAACGAGTGGTTCCTCTTTCCGCTCTCGTAAGACGAAATATTCCGTTCAATTCGAACGGAATTCAACTCTTTGGAACTTAGTGTATAGACATTTTCAAATATACTTTTACAGAGTCATTCCACGCGTCACGCACTGTCATTTAGAATACACCTTTCGACGTTGATTGCCTTATAACTTCTGTTATAATTGCAACAAAGGCAATTTCAGCACAGCGTTGGATAGAGAGGATACATTGAAGAATACATTCCCGGTGAAAGAACACGTAATCAATAAGAATACTATATATTATGTAATGTTAAAATTGTCGTCACGCACTGACATTTTTGCAACCCGCAATACACTCTGGCATATATTTCCCCCAAATTCTCTGAAAGTATGGACCCCACCCCCAGAAAAAAAAAACACATGAATGTGTTAAGTTTAATTTCCATAAAAAAAATATACAGAATATATTTGTATAATAAGCGTATAGGAGGAAAAACACAGTGTCACGCTCTGACATCTATGAATTATTAGATGAATTTACCTTAAGTATTGATTTATTTTTGTACATTCTGATAGAAATAAACTAACGGACTCAATTACAGATCCCAGATAAAAGTTAAAAATTTTAAATCAATATTAGAGCCATTCTACGAATTATAAGTGAAGGAAGCCCTGTAGTAAAAAGTCAAACATGCAGTGAACATTTCGTAGATTAGCGCAATCAGCTCTTGGAAGGTACCCAGAGCCGCAAGTACGGGGAAGCAAAGGGTGCACGTGCCTCCCAGGGATTCCATCAGGACTTTCAGTTTGGGAGTGTAAAGCAAAAAAAAATGGAGGGTGTAAGTGCAGTTTTGCACAGTTTCTATCGTTCTGAATATCAGTTTGTGACGCGTGGTATTGCTCGTTAATGATTTACACAAAACTTAAACAAACGTGTAATTAGGACAAACGTTTGAAATACAAAGTAACGTTTGAAATACAAGAAACGTTTGAAATACACCATACAAAAGTAATTTACTTTTCATCAAGTATTCTGCAGTGTATAGTACTGTTTATATGTGGAGCGTCACGCACTGACATAATTATGTAGTCGATTTTTATAATGCTTGCTAGGGCGAGAGGACGATTATTAACAAACAAACCAATAGTTTATATCAATATAGAAAAGAACGAAGTTTAATTTACATTTTTTTTTTAAATTTTAAATTCCTACATTTTTACCTGAACTGTTAAAATGAAGTAAAATTGTAGCTATTTTCCTGATTTTTTAAATAACCCCAAAACAGAAGCTACTTACGCCATTATACTAATGACTTTTTTAATTTCTTTATGTAAATATGAATTGTATACCTTCTAAGAATCGATTGTCCTAATTAAAATAAATGCAGGATACGTTTCAATTTTTTACCATCGGGTATGTCATATTCGTGGAATTGCTCTATAATTTCTTGTATATTTATGGTTACGGTCTCTTAACCGCTACTTTTTATTTCTTCCTTATCATCAGCTGTTGTTTGGTTTTATCAAGCCTTTGGTTTCCTAGATTGTTTTCATAACAAGACTTTTGTTGTATTTTCCTACGTCGTCCCTTATTTTCTTTCTCAATGTGTTGTTTATTTCTACGTCTTTAATCCTCTTTGTGATATTTCCCCCTTTTTTTCTTCATCAGAAGTTTAGCTTCTTCTGAAATTTCGCTCTCTTTTTTTTAAATTTTTGATGCCTGCTATTTCCTTGACTGTTCCTCTGATTATCTCAGTCAGTGCTTTATTTCTGCAATTGATATCTTCTTGATCTAACTTTGCGAAGGTGGTAAATCCGTTGCTTAATTTTATCTCGAATTTCTGTCCGTTTTCCGCTGGATTTTCTAGATCTGAAACTGGCAGTTTTCCTCCTGATAAGCTTCTTCCTGTCAAGTCTTGTATTTAGTTTCAGCTTAGATCTCACAATCTTATGATTACTCGAGATTCTGAAACTGTTCAGAATAGACACATCTACAACAGTTTGTCTATTAATCAATCGAATCTAATTTATTTAGTTTTTTTTATGTCTCATTTGGTCCTTTCCATGTCCTTTTTTTTCTGAGAGTTCCCCCGTTCAATAATCTATTCGATATGAACAGTCTGTTGGGTTCTGTGCCTTTGACTAGTCTTTCTTGTCTCTTGAGGTTGAAAAAGATTGGACGAAAATGAACACCTGATCCTGGAAGCCCACATTTCATTTCTTTAAAAATATTTTTTGATTTCATTTCATCTTCTTGCTCATACAGTTCATACTTTCCACCAATCCATACAAAATGGCGTCAGAAAATTTGCTAGCCAGTGCCTTTATCAATATAGTAACTGAATTTTATACATAGAAGGAGCATTTAATAATATTATAATGCATACGCATGCGAGAAAGTTTTATTAGTTCATGTGTAGGAAAAAAAAAAGAGTGAAAAAACCTTCACATCACTTCCTGAAGAAAAGAAACCTTCAGAATATTAAAAACACCTCTCTTTATGATTTGTGAACAGAATTTGCAATGTATTTTAATTACCTTAATCACTCTTTCTACCTTGTCCCTTCATATATCGTAAGAATACGAATGCATCAAAGTTCTGGAACAGAAAATGCATAGCCCATTGCATCTGCAACTGCAACAGATATCTTTTTCCTTATGCGTTTCCAGCAACTGTTAACAGATAATGTTTCTACGAAAGCAAGATGAAAAAAAAAACTCTTTAACTAATGCAATATGGTGCTTGCCGCTGGCATTAACAAAAGGTTGCTTTCACAACGTTTTGCTCTTCTTTTCGTTTTTGGAGTAGAAAATAAAATGAAACAACGAAGAAATTATCAAACATATTTTAAGTTGGTCTTCTTCCTGGTAAACTACGAGGAAACCAAACCCAGTCACTATCACAAAGTTGGAGAGTCAGTCAGATTCGAGTCTTGGTATAATCACTGGGATTTTTACGATATTATGTCTGTGATATTACGTCATTTGTACCACCGCTCCGTTATCACTTCTTACCGCAGTATTTTACAGAAGTTTATCGCAGTATTTTACGATGTTATATATGTATTGTACATATTTAAATTTAAATTTTATTTATGGTCTTTAGACAGCTTTGGAAGGGGAGTAAATGCTAGAAAGTAGTCGAGTTGCCAAGCCTATATCAGTTAACAATCAGTTCCAATTCGACATAAGAGTTATTTGTTCTGTCCGTTAGAAAATCTATATAGTATGATGGGACTTACTTCATACATCGAAAAGTCAAATCTCATTTTACTCAAAGCCTGTACAGAGAGACCAACGTTCTGCTAAAATTAACTGTACACTGTGTGCTCATTTCTACAAAATTGTTATAGTAGTCCAACGAAGGCTATGAAATACTGACGCGCGTCGTATACGAGCATAGAGCTCATAATATATAGACTTAGCACGCTTCCCGGTTTCTGGCTGCGCTAAAACTAATGGATTTTTGTTCAGAGCACATGATTTTGAATCCATCCGCTAGGTAGCTCTGCCATAGATCCCATAGTAGAATATGACGTATATGGCAGAGCTACCTAGCGGATGGATTCAAAATCACGTGCTCTGAATAAAAATCCATTAGCGCAGCCAGAAATGAGGAAGCGTGCTAAGTCTATCTATTATGAGGTCTATGATATGAGACCCCTCTTCCCCTTCTCAAAATTTTGTCCCCGACCACATGGAACTAAAAGTATTTGAGACTAGTAATATCAACGGAGTAATTGCGAAATTTGATAAACGGAACGAAACGAAACTAAAGCAGATGGTATACACATCGCAGCAGAAAGTATGTGCTAATGTGTAAAGTTAATCATAGAGGGTATACACGGCGTATACCTTCGTATACCCTCGATTACAGCTCTGGCCTCGTCTGACTGAGGGGAAACCTGGCAAAACGTCCGGATATCCGTGGGCTGATCCAGGACCTTTTAAATGTCAAGGCAATACTTTACCAACTGCCGCTCGGTGCAGATATATTAGCTAAATTT
>JAGDQP010004234.1:1488-86797 GCA_022664845.1 Lepisma saccharinum
GATGGATGGATGGATGGATGGATGGATGGATGGATGGATGGATGGATGGATGGATGGATGGATGGATGGATGGATGGATAAATGGATGGATGGATGAGGATAAAAGTTTAATATTAGTGGTACCTGTTCTTGAAGTTCTGCTGTTGCTCAATTCATAAGTACTATTGCAAACTTGACGAAAGTCCTTCTGGCCAGAAACAGAGAAATTGTGGTGATACGCAGAACATTTTCTGCCACAAAGACTTGTTGAAATGAATATTTAAATGAGAGCAGCAACAGAGAGAGTAGCGTGAAAGGATGAAAGGACTTTTTGAAGCTTTTTTTCTTTCTTAGTCAAGCGTCAGAACGCAAAGCATTCGCTTTGAGATGAGATGGCCCGTGAGGCCTTTGAATGGCCGCCAAGAGGCAGACAACTCTCCACTAATCAGTCGTCAGAGTTGGTAACAGAACAAGAAGAGACGAAACGTCTATGCATCATGTTAGAACCAGCTGAAAGGAAGTCAGACTGGACGCTTGAAAGCAAAAAGGAACAAAGGAGCAAAGTCACGAGGGAATTTTCGGGGTGAAAAACGGACAGGAATTTCCAAAGCCCTATCATGACTTTCATTATAAATATAGTATAAAGAAAAAGTGAAATCGCACGAATTCTCATTTGAATTGGAAACATTTCTTTGTGTGCGTGATCAAAATTTAAAATCCTTTAATTTGCAATGTGTTTGTGAAGAAACGAAAAATTCGGTCCTTCTTTTTAATTCTTGCTTAATGACTAACTTACTCTTTAAATCATAACTATTTTCCACCAACTTCTTTTATTGTGATAAAATTGTCTTTGACTGCAGGAAATGATTTCTTTTACAGATATAAATGGTGTTAGTGATATATGGTGAGATTTTAAATAATTGTTTTTCGTTTGAATGTAAGACTTGCATGACTCATTGCGAGTCGGTGAGCATTAGAATTTTGGTGACTTTAATCTTAGTGCTAAATATTATGCCATAAATAGATGAATTGTCTGGGAGGTGAATCTGTTCGCAAAATTTGGTATTAGGATCATATATTGCTGCTCCTGTATGCTGTCTGGACTCATCCGTATATATATGAAAATATGCTGACTATTTATTATAATAGCCATTCATTCATATGAGAAAACGAAATATTGAAGAGTATATTCTAGTCGTGGAACTGAATGGTAAAGAAAAGGGAGACAAGCTACGAACCAGTATTAACTGTTTGATTTCCTTTTGGTATTCTTTATACCAAGTAGATTTCTTATCATTTCTATTTCGTACATTTCGGCGAGAGTCAATATGTTCAATTATAGCGTTGATATATTTGTGAGAGATACGAGTATGGAATGTCCCGTCTTTTGATATGTTTTCAACTGTGATAAATCCTTTTCTAAAACATAAAGGAAGTTCTCCTGATTCTGAATACACAAATAAATTCTGAGCACTGTTCGTAAGTCCAAAACAATGTCTGAATAATTTTCGTTGTAGAATTTCTAACTTGTCTAATTGTTTTTCTGTTAAGTGGTTACAAGCAATAAAAATTTAATCTAATTCAATTCGAAATAGAGCTATAAGGAAATCATAGACTGGGGTGAACCACTCCATTCTGCGGTGGTAATTGCTTTGAAAAAGTTGAAAATTTTGTCTGCTTTGTTGAAGATACGTTGAAGTTATAAATTCCAGTTTGATTCACTTGTAAATAAAAAAAAAATGCGACAGCGAACATCGTGCAGCTAGGAATCCCAAATGGCACCTTCTTATCCCATAATCGTGTCTGGTAAACAGGCCCCCTCCTTCTCCTTCCTTCGTCTCGCCCATACATAAATCAGCAAACATCATGAAAACGTTTCTTTTTTGAAAATAGACATGAATTAATATCGATAAAATGAAAGAATTAAAGAGAGACGAATCAATATACATAAGTTGATGCAGGGAGAAATTTAAACACATACAAAGAAACATTGAAACCGATGGATGTCTGCTGGACAGAGGCAGAGAAATGAGAGAGAAAGAAAAAAGGTAGAGATAAGAAGAGGAAGAAGTAAAAATATGGAATTAAAACGTAAAAAAAATTAACTTCAGTTCCCACAGTATAAAGTTCAGTTCTCACAAATCTAATAGCAAGATAAAAGTGAATTTTGGATTTTAAATTTTTTTCACAGCTGCTCGAATTTATAAAGGGTGCTTCCAAAATTCATAAAGTCACTTTCAAAATGGAGACCAAAATTGGTGCTCAGATTGAATACTCATGAAACTCCAGAGTTCTGAGGCACATCTAGCATAATGTCAAAAGTGCTTTGTTTGCGCGGGCTTCGTTTGCAAATTCGGTGAGGCTTATTAAACATACTGGTACGGAATACATTGTAATAAGAGATTCTGCCAGGATTTTCAGACTGGGGGTATAAAGTCAAAATAGGGAGGGTGGACTTAGAGCTTTGCAAGGCTTCTATCAACTTTTGTACACAAAAAAGTTAAAGTTGGGGGTTAGTCTCAAGGATTTGGGGCTGACACCCCCCACAGGGCCAAGGGTCTGGCGGTATCACTGATTGTAACAAAACCAGTAGATACCGTAGGCCATACCTTCTATTCCAGACTACTAATACAAATTAAACGAGAGAAAGAATGATAATTTTTCTCCTTAATTTCTATCAGAAAAAGACAAGAATATAAATCTAAACTGTATGAAAATGAAAAGTTAATAATGTTCAAAAGCAAAATTGGCATGTTCCTTATAAGTATAGTAAAACTTACATGTTCCACATTGCAAATGTGAAAAAAGAAACACATGTAATAGTATGTTGATAAATTAGAGGATGGAAACGAATTCGGTGTTAAACTAATATAAGAAGAATTCTTCTCTTGATATAGCCAAAAAGAATTCTTCTACTCATGCCTTAAAATTTATCTGCTCTGGACATGCCATTCTATATTCCACATATTGCGAATATAACGTTTTAATAATTACAACACTAATGAACTAGTGTTTATAACAATTCGCACAGATGCAATTATCACGACAGAGCTGAAACGGGTCACGGACTGTCGGGGGATGCTGGTCAAGTTTTGCACTGTGTCGTCGGGTGTAAGATTCGAACCCATTCGAACGCGGTGATTCGATGTAGATCTGATAACCCGGAGGATGAAGGAGAGATTTTAATTATTTCATTGCGTAGGAACCGTGTTTCTTTCAGGGGTGACCAGGATCGGAGATGTTACACCGAGAACGCGAAAAAAAACGACGCCGAAATTCCCAGTCAAATAGGTTTTCCAGACCTGGTTAATCGTGTTACCGGGTCACTTATGTTTGGACCTGTCCCTATCACCGGGTCATCGAAAGTGAGCTGGAATTGACTTTGGAACTCGCACAAACAGAGAGAGAGCAAAGTAAGAGCAAAAATAAAGATAAATAGACAGAGAGAGGAAGAAGAGAAAGACACACCGAAGACACGATAACAATGCATCAAGAAAGAGGGGAAGAGAAAAAGGCCAATGAAAACTATGAAAACTACATTATCATTATGCTCAACAGCACACACACTGTTTACTCGGATTCTGACCAGTGATATTCCCTACGTTCTCCACAACCCGGAGATAAATTTCTGTTTGAATACTTCTGTGTATGCGAAAAAGAAACTGGCTGGTGGGGAATTGAACCCAGGTTTTCAAATTAGAACTCCAGCACGATAGCGATACTCCACAAGTCACTCTATCCAAAACGTGCTTAACAAATGCTATAGTGTTTCTTTCTAAGAATAATAACATGAAAAGTGGATAGTTATGGTCAATGACGTGTTCTTAACTGTCCTGGTTACCCGCTAAGACTTGATTTGGACTTTTCCAATTAACATTCGTAAATCGTCTTCCTCTCTATAATTACTCAGGTGTTTCATTCCACAGTCGGAAATTTCTCGGTTTCGCATCAGAAGTGATGATTAGATTATTCACGATCAGTTTGTAAAAAACTGTTTAGCTTCAACAGGGTTTGAACCTATGGTGGCTTGCTTTCGTTGTGAAATGTCTAGCGCGTTTCCTCTAGTCCATCTTGCCAACGAAAGACAGCAGCCATGAATTACTAAGTTCAAATGCGAGGAAAATGTTACATTCAGTATATGTGTTACATTTTGTCTGTATGTATTACGTGGTAAGTAACCACACGTTTATGCATGTCGTTTTTGTAATGTCGAATTATGAAATGAATATATTATGGTAGTTTTAGGAACAAATCCAATTTAGGGTAAGTATTGCCACATTAAAATACGATCATTTATTGTCTTTTATTTTAACATAAACCAGTCTGAGCGAAGCTAACATCACCAAAAAATGTAATTAGCAAATGGAAAAATTAAAACTTCAATCAAAAGTTCTAATACACTTCGTGCAATATGACAAGTTGAACGTAACACAAATTTTAACTTTTGACAGTTTTTATTGTAAGTATAAAAAGTCGTCACTTGCTGATGAATCGAACCTACAAACATAAGTTTTCCAAATCCAGGAAGTAGCTCAGGATTGAATTTGATTCGTCACCATATGTCTATATTACGCGAAAGTGTAGCTTTTTGTAGATTTTCGGAACGGACTTACTGACTGAAGTCGCCTAGCATCAAAATTATCTACACCTTTTCAACTTCTGTGGAATAAGAAGAGAAAAGGCTACATGAACTTGCAATAATGTTAGCGGCATAAAACTTGCCTACATTGAATACTGTCCAGCGTAGCCCCCATGACCGAAGTCTCTCAGACTCTTGGTTATTGTACTTTTGATGCTCATGAGTATGGGATCGAACCCCATATTTTCTCAATTTTTTTAATACTTTTTCCAGCTAGGTCGGAACGTTAAATTTTCCTTCTCTACTAATTGTAAATGGCATTTACATTAAAAATAAGGCAAATGGAGGTTGAATTTATTTGCAAATGTGTATATAATGAAGAAGAGAATAAAGGGAGTACGTAAAGATAAAAACTATTTTTAAACATTATCAACAATAATTGCTACGAACGACTAAAAAAACAGCTGAGCTCCTAACGACGGGACATATATTTTTGGATAAAGTCTGTTCCGAGCTACTCTCTTCAATAGTCCGCTACGAACTTCAACCTATGTTTACGCGCACCATAAAGTACGTATTTTTTTTATGTAACACTATGCCCAAGCTTATTCAGCAAAACCTTGTATAGTATAGCTCCCGACTTTTATGTATATGTTGGATCAGGGTTTCTCAACCTGCGGGTCACTACCCCCAAGGGGTCGTTGGTTGTGTGCAAGGTGGTCGCGTGACGAGTTGAAAGAATAAATTAAATTAGTGTTTTGTAAGCTGAAACCAATAAATTTCACAGGAGGTATTTCATATTACTTATTTTCATAATTACTAAATGTAATGTAATTAGTTGAATAGTTTTTTCTCTAATTTAATTAGGATATTTATTACCAGATACAGCAAATCAACTGTCATGTTTCAAATGAAAAGCAAATATTACAGAAATAAAGGACATAAATATTTAAAACATTACGAAAGATTGCACAAGTTTACTAGGGTAGCGCGAAACCTGAGCCTATTTTGATTTAACCAGTTTAAAATATCCTGTTCAATTTTTGAGATAGATTTTCAGTCAAGAGTTAGGTACCCATCCTTCCCATGCCTAGCGCTATGCGGTGGACTCAGCCTCCTATCAAACTGAGTACCAGAGTGTCCTTGGTATTCCTAGGCACATTGGGAAGGTAAAGGCGATCGAGCGTGGGACTGACTACTCAACCTCAATTCGTGTAGTAGGTCCAGAATATATGGAGCGTTACCTCCACATCCCCCATACACCGTTCACGGTTCGTGTGTTCACCGTTATCTTTATTAATTCGTGTAACTGAGAAACAGACCGGTAAAAGCGAAAGTTTTAGAGGTTTTTTAATGAAATTTTCTAGAATTGCTCATGAAACCCACTTTCGACACTGTGAAAATAATTTGGCAAAACAAAATTTTAACCCCCTTTAGATGATCCAAACTGAAAAGTGAGAAGATCGAAATCGAGAGATGCTACAATACTTTATAGATAGAAATCGGTGTATGGCTTAATTTCTTGGTACTAATAAATAAAATTAGACAAGGAAAAGTGGACTTCTGAATTAACATTGCTTTTCCCACAAGCGAGATTCACGTTTGAGTTTGAATTCCCGAAAGGATGATTAAAATTTAGTTTAGGAAAATTATTCTTAGTGTCAAAACTTCAGGATCCTGTAAGCAACTGTAGAAAAAATCATGAAATTAACTTGAGAACTTTTCGTTTTTACAGGCCTGTTTCTCAGTAACACGAACGCTTACAAGGCGAGCGCGTCATGAAAAAGGTTTAGAAACGCTGCGTTGGATCGATCCCTGTTCATGCCATGTGCGCTTTGTGGTGAACAAACACCGTGTGCGCATGGGTGGATTTAGTAGACACACCCTGGGGGTAATACAATTTATTTTATGGATAACAATTTGCAAAGCTATCGTTTGGAATGAAACATTTAGTCACTCAGAAATGATTGAGGGACAATACCCTCCATAAATCCGCCCATGCGTGTGCGTGCGTTTTCTCGGGGTTCAACCGTTTTCTCCCACTTTCTTCATTCAACCGGTTAATGCCATAATCATTCATTCGGCCTGAGTCGAAGTTGCCTAAAAGGCCTTAAAACTAAATTCAAAATTCAATTTAAATTCAATTTTATGTATGTACACACTGTCCTTTATTCTGGAAACGGAAGAGAAAATGGGACACGAGCCTCATCTAAAAAGAATAATTCGCGAGATTGGCGCTGTGCAAAATATATGTTCTTGGCGTGACAAGGGTAGAAACATAGTTATATTATTGTTCGTTCATGTGACAACTTTGCAGTGAAGGTAGAATATTTTGCTGGAAGTCAAGAAGTAAAACATCAATTGACGAGCACTTTAAATGTTCTGTATAATGCTAAAATAATATTTGTTATTTGAGATAATACCTACATATACTGGGTCACCATACTACAGATATAGGACTTCAATAAACAAATACTGGACAGTTAAGAAAAGTCCAATCATACATTCAAGCTCGTGGGGTTTAACACAGTTGTTCGGATCCCACTTTGCAGATTTTTTTACGAATTAATTGACGTGGCTTCCGTCTAAAGAGAGTCAACATGGAAAGAGGGCGTAGCCCACTCCCGCTCATGCGCAGAGCTCGAACTATAAGTAACACCGTCAATTGTTTGTTCGGCAACTGGCAGTTTAGTCTTGTGGTTAACGCATGAAGAAACTAATTGAGAGGTCCCGAGTTCGAATCCTGGCCGGGCAACATTTTTCTCTGTTTTTCCCCTCAAAATGTATTTTTCTAAGTTCAAATGTATTATTAACAACTGCCTTCTTGCATTTTTCGTAGATTATGTACAGTAAAATTAGTGAACAAAAAGTTACCATGGTAACGTGGAGTTTAGCTACTAAAAGCTAGGATGTATATCAACCTACCAAGGCAGGATGCACACCGAGCAAAGCGAACCGGGAGCATGGAGCGTCCGAATTGATCTGGGCGGCGTGAGCCGCGGGAGCGGGGCGGCGCAGTCCCAGTTAGTGGCGTGCATACGCAAACGTGCTGTTTACCCACAAGTGCTGTTAACTTTCTATTATACATTGTTTCGTTGTGGGATCTCCTTAGACAGGAGCCAGGTCAAGTGAGTCGTGAAAAAACGCCCACTGACAGAACTTGTGCCATGCTTCGCGGCTCATGAGTTCATTTAGGCACTTTGTATCATTATTGTTACTGATTATATTCGATAATTGTATTGGAGGGGTTATGGAAATCAAGTCATCATTTGTCTTCTAGGTAGGAAAATTACTAACATCTGAAAAACAATTTTATAAAGATAATAGATAAAATGAATTGTATTGGCGGTAACAGCACTATGGCTTACGCTCTTCCCGATACGGAAGAAAAACTATTTTGAGCAGGAAGTTTTACAGACGTCCGCTATAGAAAGGTTTTTACTTTAAAAGAAAACATTATCAAGCTGTCAGTGTTCCTTTTCATATAGTACACTATTGACAGAGTTTATTTCCAGAGTATTCAACGGTGTTCTACAGAAAATATAAAACTGTCAGTAATCGGACCTTTCACTGCCGCAATAATAATAATGATTATAATAATACTTATTCTTATCAACGTGACTGAAGTTTTACGTCGCAAAGAAACTGCATAAGTTGTTATTGTTTCTTTCATTTTTCCTGGATTTCTGTTATTTTGGTTATTAGTGGGCATTAATTTGTCTATAAGTCATTTGATAAAGAAATTTTGGCGTGCACTTTGGTTCAAACAACTTACAAGACGATTCGCTATTTCCAAAGATGAACTTAGTAATCCATGGCTGCTGTCTTTAGTTGGCCAAATGGAGTAGAGGAAAACTGCTGGGATTTCAAGTACAAATATAGGCTATAGTCAAGTTTTTCACAAAGCGGTCGTGAAGAATCTAATCATAACTTCTCATATAAAACGGAGAATCCTTCAGACTGTGGAATCAAATACCTGAGTAACTATAGAGAGGAAAATGATTTACGAATGTTGGTTGGAAAAGTCCAAATCAAGTCTCAGGGAGTTGCTAGGACAGTTAAGAACATGTCATTGATCAGAAGTATCTACTTTCCATGTTATTATTCTTAGAAAGAAATACTATAGCATTTGTTAAGCACGGTTTGGGTAGAGTGAGTATCTCTATCGTGCTGAACTTCTAATTTGAAAACCTGGGTTCGATTCCCCACCAGCCAGTTTCCTTTTCGCATACACTGAAGTATTCAGAGATTCATCTCCGGGTTGTGGAGAAATTACGAAATATCACTGGTCAGAATCCGCGTATAAAGTGTGTGTGTGTGTGTTGTTTAGCATAATGATAATGTAGTTTTCATGTTTTTATTGGTCTTTCTCTCTTCCTCTTCTTCTTGATATATTGTTATCGTGTCTTCGCTGCACCTTTCTCTTCTTGTTCTTTCTATCTATTTAGCTTTATTTTTTCTCTTGCTTTACATACATTCTCTCTTTAGGTGCGTGCTCCAGAGCCAATTCCGGGCCACTTTCAGTGATCCGGTCATAGGGCCTAACGCAAACATAAGTGACCCGGCAACCCGATTGACCCGGTGTGGAAAATCTATTTGACTGCGAATTTCGGTGTCGTATTTTTTCGTGTTCTAGGCGTAACATCTCAGATCCTTGTCGCCCCTGAGAGAAACACTGTTCAAACGCAATGAAATAATTAAAATCTCTCTTTCATCCTCCGGGTTATCTACATCGAATCAGTGGGTCAGAATGAGTTCGAATTTTTCACCTGACGACACAGTACAAAACTTGACCAGCATCCCCCGACAGCCGGTGACCCGTTTAAGCTCTGCCGTGTTCATTCCATCTGTGCGAATTATTATAAACACTAGTTCATTAGTGTTGTAATTATTAGAACGTTATATTCACAATAGGTGGAATATAGAGTGGCATGTCCAGAACAGATAAAGTTTAAGACATGAGTAGAAAATGGCCCCCTTTTTTGGCTATTTCAAGAGAAGAATTCTTTCTGTATTAGTTTAGCACCAAATTCGTTTCCGTGCTCTAATTTATTAACATACTATCACATTTGTTTCTTTTTTTCACATTTGCAATGTAGAACATGCAAGAATTACTTTGCTTATAAGGAACATGCTAATTTTGCTTTTGAACATTATTAACTTTTCATTTTCATATAGTTTAGATTTATAATCTTGGCTTTTTCTGATAGAAATTAAGCAGAAAAATTTTCATTCATTCATTTTCTTTTTATATTCAATTTGCATTAGTAGTCTGGAATTGAAGGTATAGCCTACGATATCTACTGGGTTTGTTACAATTAGTGATACCGCCAGACCCCAGCCGCTGTGGGGGTTGTCAGCCCCAAATACTCGAGACTCTACCCCAACTTTAACTCTTAACGTATAAAAGTTTATAGAAACCGTGCAAAACTCTACGTACACCATCTCAATTTTGACTTCACACCCCCCAATCTTAAAATCCTGTCAGAATCCCTGATTACAAAGTGTTTAATAAGCCCCACTGAATTTGCAAACTAACCCCGCGCAAACAAAGCATGGGTGTATACTTTTGACATTATCCTCGATGTATCTCAAAACTCTGGAGTTTCACTGGAAATCATTAATATTTAATCTGACCACCAAGTTTGTTCTCAATTTTGAAAGTGAATATTTAATGAATTTTTGAAGCACCTTAAATATTCAAATAGCCCTGAACAAATATAAAATCCAAAATTCACTTCTATCTTGCTGTTAGATTTGTGGGAACTGAACTTTATAGCGTGGGAACTGAACTTAATCTTTTTACTACTTTTCTATTCCATATTTTTATTTTTATTCATCATCATCATCTTCTTCTTCTTCTCTCTCCCCTTCTCTCTCTCTATCTCTCTCATATCACATCCCATGTCTAACAGACATCCATCGATTTTATTTTATGTGTTTAAATTTCTTCTTCAATCAACTTATGTATATTGATTCGTCTCGCTTTTATTCTTTCATTTTATCGATACTAATACATGTCTATTTGAAGAAAAACCTTCTCATGATTTTTGCTGATTTATGTATGGATGAGACGAAGGAAGGAGAAAGAGGGGGTCTGTTTACCAGATACGATTATGGGATAAGAAGGTGCAATTTGGGTTGCATAGCTGCACGGCGTTCGCTGTCGCATTCTTTTATGCGAAGTGTACCACAATGAAAACTAGAAACTTGAATAAAAGTAACGATATTTAACAGATACCACAAAACATCCCAGCCAGGGGAAGAACATGTCCATTAAAATTTATCATACGACCTGAGGCTGAGATGCCAAAAGGCCATAAATAACTGTTTTTAAAAAGCTTATCAAATATTGTAATTTCATTACAGCAAAATTTGCACTGACAATTTCAAACTTCGTGGTCTGCTATGTGACTAACTGAACAAGAAGGATCACAACCCAAGTGGGTTTTTAATAATTTGGCTATTCATCTTTGTAAATATGATAGTAATTATAGGTTTTTAATAATTTCAAAAACATTAATTTTGTAGTGATATTGTGGGGGTGGGGGTTCTGGACCATAGTGCACAAGTTTGCAACCACAGACATAAAAGAAGAAGGTTGATTGTTGTGCATATTAGAAGTGACGACACGACAAATTTGTGATTAGTTCGGAATTGATATTTAAAGCACAAACGAGAAATGGGGACTCCCATCAGGAAATGGACAGTAATAGATTGGAGAAAATGGTTGCACTTGGATTGCACTTCTAAAACTATGCCCTAATAGTATCATAGTGTTAGATAACGCACCATACTACACTGCATAAAAATATACCAGATTGCAAACCAAATGCGAAATTTAATAATGGTTGGACACCAAGAACCCCAAGATGAACTCTGAGTAAAAAGGCAACTCTTAACATACAGTATGTTCCATAAATCCTTAAATGCCATCTGTTGACCATTTTGAAGCAAGTGAAACATAAAAGTATACAATACATTCTGGATAAAATGACTTCTGATGTGGTACACAAGATTCTAGAATTGCTACCAAAGCACTTGATAAAGGTTCGTGTTGAGCTTTATCAATTACTCTTGTATCTCAGGGGTCTTGAATTTCTATTTGAACTTCTGAGGGGATAGTATAAACTTAGTCTCCGTCGGATTGCCTAAACTGCTCCACATCAAGATGGGTCGGAATATCAAGTGGAGACTACAAGAGGCATTCGTAAAAACCCGTTCTAGAGCTTTATTATTATCACTCCTGAGGAGCATCAAAGCATCCAAGGAAGCAATAATAAGCTACGAATAATAGCAAGCTGCTACACAGAAGCAAAATACGAGATATCAAAATTTAAGTATTTTATTCTTAGTAAATCAGAAATAAATCCGATTACATAATACATTCCATCAATGTTCCCAGTACAGGCTATTTACATTTAGAGGACCATTATCTCATTGCGCTAGATAGCTTTTAAAACAACTGTATATACATAAAACTATTTAGAAACATTTCTAAATATAATAGCTTGACATTATAAATCCTTTTACCTTTTATATTAGATGCCAAATAAACAATTCGGGATACTAGATCTTTTCTTATATGCAACGACATGAGAAAAATGTGCTGTCATCTCTTGATCAACACCGAAACTATTTGAAGCTATATAACAATTTGCAACTCATTGAACAGTAATAAATCCTTTTCTTTTCTCTTTTAAACTCAATGAACGAAATGAAATTAATATAAAACAACTAAAAGGTATTAAATCTTTTGTTCCCCTGATAAATTATATTATTATAGTCTATGGCCTATCATAGGGTCATATCACACTACGAGTGAAATCTATCCCAGAGAGAGATATAGATTATGTCTGGGGTGAAGTGAAAAGATGTGTAGCTGCTAATAATCTCATGTTTAAAATCTCGGAAGTTGACAATGTTAAGAGAGGGTCTTCATAATGTGACAGCAGGAAGGTAGAAGTCCTGTGTCGTGTCCTATATCATTACAAAAGAAAATTGTTGAGAATCGATGAACTAATGGAAAATATAGGATCACTGGTAGTAAATGGGCAGTAGTAATGATGACAGTGAAGCTGATTATAATTACATGCATGGAATTTAATAACTCGTAGAAAATTGTAAAACTGTAATAAGTCTGTTGCTTTATAGCGTATCTGTATTCTTATATTCGTATTGCATTTCGAAGATACCTATAGTGCGTTTACCCTAATCAATCGGTATGTCTGTGTTCGGGTTTTGTCAGAATTGCAAGTAAATCACGTCCATTTTTTAAAAAAAAACTACGTTTATTATCATCATGATGCTCTTATGTATAATGTTTGGAAAGTTAATCCAAGATGCATATTTTGGGTGAGCTACAGCAAATGGTTGGGAAATCACCGCGCCTCCCAGCTGACACCACCAAACAGCATCAATCAAAACAACAGGAGAGCCTTGGTACATCATACAATCCAGAAGTAACGTAACATGTTCAAGATCAAACTGGGAGTGTGTTTTAAATAATCCTTCGGAAGTGTATACTTATGCTTTTCATCTGTTCTGTTAGCTTAGATGCTAACGTGTCCGAACGATCAGTGAGAGTCCGGGATTTGATTCGCGTCGAGGACAAAATTTTTGCTTTGTTTTCACAAGAAGATTTTTATATCTTGTTACTACTTATGAATTAATGCTCTCTCTCTCTCTATCTATCTATCTATCTGTCTCTATCTCTCTATCTATATATCTATCTATCTCTATCTCTACCTCTCTATCTCTATCATTCTTTCTTTCCCTGTCTATCTTGCTTCCTTTTGCATATTCAACATCTATACATGCTTCGCGCACATGTAATACCGAGAAAGCAGAGGCGGGTTGGAGGTCATAGTAGACATTTCTTTCCATTGACAGAGATGGAAAGACCAAGCATCCCACATTATTTTCTCCAAAAATGTTTCACCATCATCACTAGTTTTCTGCTGAAAGCGGTAGGTTCTTCAAGGCAAGGCAAGGCAAGATAATCGGCATTCATACCGATTTTGCTCTTTCCCTTATATCTCAGCATATAACTTTTTATAGCCTTTAGGCATATAAGATTCAGGCCACCATAAGGGAGGAAAAAGGATTCGGAAAGGTGTCGGCCAGGGGTTATGTTAAAGGTGCCACCCCGGCATTTGCCTGGTTTGACTGAGGAAAAACCCTGGAAAAACTTCACTCAGGATGGTCGACCGCTGGGATCGAACCAAGGACCTCCCGAATGCTACGCCATTGACTTTTCTAAATATGTTTAGATCGTCAGCATATAAAAGTAAATTAGAATTACTAATTACATCACACAAGTCATTAGTAATTAGTCAATATAGAAGTGTAGATATTGAACAAAAGAAGGCCTAAAGGCGAACCTTGACGCATGCGATTCTTGATGATAGCTTTTTCGGATATAAAATTACCCAGTTTAATAGTAGAGGTTCTACTGGTCAAATAATCCTTGAACCAATTTACAAATGTTGGCGATAAACCATTCATTGAAAAACTGTTTAATATAACATTATGATTTACACTCTTGGCAAAATCTATATACACTGTATTTTACATCATATTGGGATCTGGTGGCAATGCACCCTTGTATAAAATTAGTTAAAACACATAGATTAGAATTGTGTGGAAATCTTTAATAAGTCATACGATGGGTCTCTTATTAGCCATGGCACAATGACAACACTAATTGGTATCCCTGAAATTTCAGAGAAAGATGTAAGAAATTGAAAAACCTATCCTTTTAGTGACTGATTATGTCTCACTACGATATTAAAGTCTGTGCTGAGTATTTTGTGCCAACATTAGTAGATTTGTACAATCACTCCCTCAGACAAGGAATTTATCCAAGTTCATGGAAGGAAGCCTATATCATCACTATATATAAGGGCGGCTGATAGGTTTTTACTTGCCAACTATTACCCATTCTAAATTCCGTGGCTAGAATTTTTGAAACCATTTATGAAACCAACCTGTAGTTCAACTTCAAACAAAAATTAGATGATAGACAACATGATTTCTCTCAACACAAATCGGTTACAACGTATCTATGTGTTTTAACTAATTTTATATATGGGTGCATTGCCGCTAGATTCCAATGTGATGTAATATACAGGGTGTTCCGGGAATAAACCGACAAACTTCGCATTCGTGTTCCTGACCTTAAAACAAGAAAAAAAAAAGTATCTTCGACTTTGGTCGGAACACATGCGAAGTTTGTCGGTTTATTCCCAGAACACCCTGTATATCGATCTTGTCAAGAGTGTAAATCATTAATATTATATTAAACAAATTTTGGATGGTTAGTTTATCGCCAGCACTTGTCAATTGTTTCAAGAATTATTTGACTGATAGAACCTTTACTATTGAACTTGGTAATTTTATATCTGAAAAAGATACCATCAAGAATGGCATGCTTCAAGGCTCGCCTTTAGGCATTCTTTTGTTCAATATCTACACTTCTATATTGACTAATTACTAATGACTTGTGTAATGTAATTAGTAATTCTAATTTACTTTTATATGCTCACGATCTAAATATATTTAGAGAAGTCAATAATCTTACAGACAAATTACTCTCTGCAAACAGACGTTGATTCAACTGATGAGTGGTGTATTAGAAACAAAATGCAAATCAGTACACATAAAACTAAATTTATTAATTTTACGAGAAAACGCAAACTCATAGAGGCTCGGAAATATTGAAACAGAGAAAGTCGAAACTATTATTAAAGACCATGGTATTATATTTGATTATTACCTGAATTTTAATAATTATATCAATGGCCTTATTGGTGAGTCTAATAAGTTAATTGGCTTTATTTTAAATCAATGATACAATTTTATCAATATCATCACGTTCTTAATATTAAACAAAATCTTGGTTGAACTAGATTAGAATACGCCTCCAGTGTTAGGAATGATCTGTCTACAGCTACATCTGACAAAGTTGAAGCAGTACATTTTTTAAAAAAATAGCATGTTCTAAATTCATTTTACCATATATTTTCTATAAATTATGTCCACTGGTGTATTTTCTTTGACATTGAACCTCTAGATGTAAGAAGAAGAAAACTAGATAGCAAGTTTTTCATAAAATTTTCACGAATGAACTACACTGTAATTATTTTATTGAAAAACTTAATTTGAATATTCCTCTCTACGAAAGAGATGTTCCCCTTCTTGACTACATCTGGTAATGGTGAGATAATACTCAATCGCCTTATTACAAATCTTGAATCCTACTTTTGGTAAACTTTATTTTGTATGGGCCATTCTAGTAACTTTTGATTTCGACCCGTCACGTT
The DNA here is from genome assembly GCA_022664845.1 of Lepisma saccharinum. NCBI lineage: Eukaryota > Metazoa > Arthropoda > Insecta > Zygentoma > Lepismatidae > Lepisma > Lepisma saccharinum. Next base: position 17,371 of record JAGDQP010004234.1, read on the forward strand.
TTAGTTAAAATCCACAATCACAAACATGCACGCCATAGCCGGGATTCGAACCCGGACCTTCGAGTCGCTGACTTAGTGACCTAACCCACACGGCTACCAGGTCGGCTTTGAATCATACTAATTTACTATTAAAATAATATATTTTATTAGTTGTACTTTCATTTCTTGCATAACTCAAGTATTACTTACTTTATTAGTTTATTTGAATCTCTACCTTGTTTCATGTATTTGTATTAGAGTTCGCCTTTATTAGCGCACCCGTATATATATACGGCGAAGTTATACAGTTTCTCCTGTCTGTCCGTCTGTATCCCCTAGATCTCACAAACTACAAGCATCTATTTATTTATTAGAAGTTAGTACGGATACAGCAAACGCCATTTTACACCGTTCTTGTAACGAACAATAAACAATAACAACAACAATAAAAATAATATAACAATAAAAGACTTATGCAATAGAAAAAATATCAAGTTTTGTTGGTTTTTCTTAATTCATTCTAGATTCATATAACAAACCTTTAGAAATTTACTTTTATTGAGGCAGAAATCTGGTGGCAAAGGAGAGTATTGTAAAAATGTAATAATCTAATTCAAGAATTTATAAAGTGAATGTATATGAGAGAGCGCCCCATGCTTTTCTTTTTAGTCATGCATAAACAAAAAATTTTTTTTTTACTTTTTAGTACGAATTATTTAAGAAAACTATGTCTTTGAAAAGTTTTTAGTATATTTTTACCTAAATCCTAATATGTTCTGCAACCAAACGCCACAGCGTTGCGGGTTAGTATTTATGGGTAATATTATAAAACATATATTAAAATATGCTTTTAAAATATAGAAATATATGAAAGTAACAATAGAATATTGTATTGTCACCCGACTTACGTGGCTATGCAAATTTTGATCATTGTATGAAGTCGGGAAATGAGCTAAATTAACGTTCCAAGATTTGAGGACACCACGAACCATTGTGAACTAAAGAAAACAATGTAGTAAAAAGGTTTTTGTCTATTCGGAGAGTAGCCACAAAAGCTACTCCATATCTTAATTGTGATTCGAATAAGGCGTGATGGACAGCTAATATAGTATTCGTATTAACAATTGGTACCAAAGATCTAATTAGAGAGACAGCTAAAGCAAGTTTACCACATCTCATATCATATCATTTGAACTCTTCATCAACAGTCACACCAAAGAATTTTGTAGCTTGGAAGCATCTAATTTCTTTATTCAATGTACTTAATTTTTGTGTACCACTGATCTTTTATTGCTTATTATGCAGATAAATGCATTTCGTCTTTTCACTGTTAATTTTTAGTTTATTGTTTTCAAACCAGATTTCCAATTGAGCTACTTTTATGTCAATCTGTTGTTGGAGATTTGCCATGTCGAACTTGATCATCAGCATAAAGAACTGTATTTATTTCTCTGATGTGTTGGGAAAGATCATTGCTGTGTATTAAAAGCATCAGCGGGCCGAGAACAGAACTTTGTGGAACTCCAACTTTCAGTTTTGCTGAAGAGGGAACAGTTCTTATCACTAAACCCGTTCCTTCGCCAATATGAGTAACTTCTACTATCTGTTTTAATAAGTAAGATTGAAGCCAAGATAAGACCCTTCAGCTATCTTGGCACAGTACTCTAATGAATTAAATTAATTTAAATAAAGTTTAATAATGATTATTATTATTATTGTTATTATTATTATTCAACTTAACTGTGACTATCAAATTTCAAACCTTAAAAGAAAACACGTTTCGAAGCACAGAATTAATGAAATAAACAGGCGTCATGATGTTACCAACGCCAGATAGATAGAAAATAAACGTCTCTTTAGAAATTTGTCACGCATCTGTTCCGTATCTATCCTACTACTGAAGTTGACTTCGCCTTTCGGAGATTCTGGATTCGATACCAGGGGCTGACCATCTTGACTGAGGTTTTTTCAAGTTTTTCCTCAATCACGCTAAGCAAATGGTGGGATAGTATCCTCAATTAAGCCCCCTTCCGACCCCTTGCCGTATCCTTTCTCTTTCCTGTCCCTAAATAAATTCAAATTATGTTCTTTAAATCAAAGAAAAAAATATTATTTTCGATTTTATGTCTTTTTTTTTTTCAAGAGAACCTTGTGTATGGTAAAGATTATTGCCGTTTATAGGCTTATTGTATTAAAGAAATCTGTGGAAGAAAATGTGTGTTTTTAAAGTTTATATTTAGGAAGTAAGCCGTACATAATAGCATTTAAAAAGATCGTCCCTTTCTGTCTTCTTCTTTGCATATACAGGAAGGTAATGTAGCGTTATCCACGCTACAAAGCGGAAAATCTGATCTGCATAGAAAAACTGCAGAAAAAACTCGAAATTTAATTCTTGGAATTAGTACAACAGCGATTGTAATTCAAATCAATGAAAGGGTTAAGGGAAAACTAAGCGTAGGAGGAATATTATAGATGCAATTAAAGGTCTGCAGTGGGCATGAGAAACTAAGAGAAGAGGAGGTAGGTAATAGATATAGAGCACGTGCCTGAAAGGAAAACCTAAAGTACCTGACGGCTCCACTTTACAAACTCTGCGAATCAACTTAAGCACTCAAACTCGAAGCCCGGAAGTCCGTCAGAAAACAAACTGCTTGAATTTCCTTTCTCTCTCACGCATTCCCCATCTACAGAGGTAGGAGTACGGAAGCAAGTCAAAGTGTAAATTGAAAATACGGAAATCTGTTTGGGAAATTCAATTTTAAAGTTTATGTAGAACAATGGTATAGTATGGTGAAAAAAGCTCTTTTCAGAACGCCAAAATGAAAACATTGTTGTATATGCCTTGCTAAAAGAAAATAAAGTAAATAACAGATAATTAATCTGTAAGCAATATTGATTTTACACATTCGTTACCTAACTCTTAAATGCACTAATTACATTTGTTTTAAAATGTGGTAGCAGAATTGAGAGTACTAGCAAACGTACAATGTATTTCACTCGTTAAATTTCTTGAAAGTGTCAAGAACTAAGTGTACAATAAATTAAAAGAACAAAAGGTTTGGCGTATGCATTTTTAGTTTGAATTTTCTGTAGACTCCAATTAAAAAAAAAGTGATTCTTTGGACAATTGGTCGTTTGATGTATATGAACATACTTTTCCTTATTTGGGGTAGTTTAGCACTTGTTTTGACCTTAAAATAATATTAACAACTTATGTTTTCTAACCTAACACGTATTATTTCCAATTTCTAGTTTCCTTCTTACGTAATTTGTTCTCAAAATCTTAAATATCAATTGAATGTCCAGAAACTTACCCTGTTTTCAAATAATCTGTTTTCATTCGTAATCATTAAAAGATATTTTGCATTATTACTTGTTGTGGCACGCATTTGGAAAATGAAAACAGCCATGGCCATGAAATTATATTTGGTCTTAATTTGATGCGTTTATATGCTTTTCTTATATGCTTATATGATCTTATATTCTTTTCTTAATTTGATCGACTTATTTGTGATAAATTGTAATTGCTAGTCCCCAATACTACAAACGTAAGAAGGTAATTGCGTATAACTTGTAAGATAATAATTTACTATTTTAAACCTTATGAGTGCCCTCCATCATCCATAAAATAGACAGAGACTCCTGGATACCTCACTGTCTCCCACCGCAAATTCGGTTTGGTGTAAGCTTGTTGCAATCTATTGCTCGTGTGTTGAGGTGAATACGCTTGCATACTACGCTTCGAAATCATTAAGAACACAAGTTACAGGATACTAAACTTTGCTAATGAGTTTCGAGTAGTTGTTAACGTTAAACTGTGTAAAATATTTATTACCTCTTATACCAAGTTTCAACTTGTAGTATTTGAGACTTTCACACGAAATTTCTCGCAAAGTCTTGAAAGCAACTAGTAAACGATCACTTTTTAATAGAATCGAAAGACTTCATGATATGTCACTTGACCATGCTGTCATTTAAGAAAATGTCCCTTTTTGCCACTAGACCGCAGAAAATGGGGCACTAAGCAATGGTTTTCGAGAATGGTACATTCCCCTTGAAATTAAGTGACATTTATAGGGATTCTTCCTGAAAATCATTCATTTACGAAATAAACGGGATAGGAAGTTTCCGTTGGGTCACCCTGTTTTATATAATATTCACATTTGGCAGGAATCAACGCAATTACTTAACACGTTATCAATAACTTTAACGTAATTAAATAAGCTGACATGGCTATCACTTTATTTTTAAAACACACAGCAAGCGTAAAAGTTTCAATGTTCTAACAACATCTTAATCTGACGACACATTAATAAACACTAATAGTTCATAAAAAGCAGCAGAAGGCCAAGAGATCCTTACTACGTCATCCGCCAATCACGTCTCAGAATTCGTTTACTTTCCAAAACTAAACAAATTCTGGCCAACCACAGTCCTTCGCTTACAGGCCACACCCTCTAGTCAACTATACCGCTATCATAAACTTGTAACATGAAATAATATAACAAGGAACTTTAATCGAGGCACAAAAAATATTTAGATAAATATATGTGTAATAAATAAATAATATTTATTTATTGGTGGCTTATTTATTTACATTTATTTATTTTATATTTATTAATTGTTTATTTATTATGCATTTATTTATCTAAAATATTTTTTGTGCTTCGATTAGTTCCTTGTTATAATGTTTCATGTTACAAGTTTGTGATAGCGATATAGTTCACTAGGGGGTGTGGTCTGTAAGCGAAGGACTGTGATTGGCTATAATTTGTTTCGTTTTGGAAAGTAAACGAATTCTGGGACGTAATTGGCAGATGACGTAGTAAGGATCTCTTGGCCTTGTCAGCTTGTTTCAATTAATTAAGTATGGATACAAGGCCTCAATATAACTATATCAACTTTAACGTACAGATTATCTTCAGCGCAATCTTTCGCATGAAAGTAAACAGGAAATGCATACCTTTCACATATTGTCTACGCTGCAGACGTTCAGAACAAAATTTCGTAAATTTTGAAGTCCTGTTACTTGTGTTCCACTAAATTCCGAAACGTTGTACTACAGTAGTTTCTATATGAACATATCTACAATGAACTATGGAAATTTCATTATGATTTGTTGTTTCCACTGGAGACAGCTTCCATGTAAGAAAGAAAGTGCTTCTCTAGCGACAAAACTCTATGAGCCAAGTCATTTCGAAATTTAAAAGACAGTCTTGTAGTTAGTGAATTTTAAGTGAAAAACAAGAAATTCCATTACTTCTGGAAGGTCCTTGATCATGAGAATGGATTGGAAATTATATGTCGTTGTTCTAATGATTCTTTATTATTATTACGAGGTGAATTAGGTTAGCCGAGATTCAGTTACTTAATAGCAGGGCCGTCACACTTGAATAGGCAAATTGAGGTCCCTCTTGTCAAACACTAGAGGCGTTACTGGGCGGTACTTTTCATCGACAAAAGAAAGCTATAAGGCGTTAGTATTTTCGTTACTCGTATTACATCTGTTAGGAAGAGCTATTATTTACAAAAATAATTTTAAAGTACAGGACTTAAAATCTCGAATATAAAAGGTAAACTTTTAAAAACTTGTTTTAGAACTTATTTGAATTAAGATGTGAGATATAGTTGATGAAATATATTTCAAAATTTATTTATAGAAAGCGAGTATGTAGAATTAGAAAAGGAATCCCAAAATGTAATTAGAGAACTTCACGGGTACATACTTTCCCTCGGTAGAAACTCGGTTGAAATACATAAATTATTACATGTGTCGTGATAATGTCCCAGGTTTTCTGGATTATACAATAGGAGAAATTCTTCCATGGCCAACCTTTAGGAAAATTTAAGTTGGAACCTGGGCTGTATTCGAAGGTATACGCCGCATACCCTCTGATTAACCTTACACGTTATCGTATACCTTCTCGTATGATGCGTATACCATCTATTTTCTTTTCATGGAGCTACTCCATCATAATCACTTTGGTTCCCGAGGAACCGGAATCACCATCTAATTCCAGGAAATCGATTCACTGTAACTGGATGGTGATCCCGATTTCTGTACTGAAAGCACTTTATATCCAGTGTAATAGTAACTCAATTGATGTGATAAAAACAGATATAGTCGGACATTAGGTAATGTATCATTAAACGTAAACAATCAAAGGTGAATAATGTAATATTATATTAAAAAGATAAGATTACACATGCCATAAAATGCGTACAAAGGAACAACAACCAAGAATATAACAGTCATGAAACCATCAATTAGTCATGATAACAGATTGTTATTTGTAATCGACATAACCTAATTCGTAACAACACAAATTAAATAACGAAATTGCACTTCACGTAAATAATTTTCATTTCAAAAACAAAACCTTTTTGGAACACTTCCATTATACTCACTGCAGATCATTTAAACGAATCATATTACATTACATTAGTTCCGACTATTTAGATTCGTTCAAACACGTAAGAATCAATATAGTAAACAATATTTTCGTTAAAATTAACTTTTGGTATTTAAATTTTGTTTCATTGTGTTGTTTTCATCATAAATAAATTTATTTAGTTTCTTTACAACAATATATTTTTTTAAATATTAAAAACATTACAATAAGAAATATTTAAATTCACAATTAACAATAATATAATCACATTCTAAACAATCTTCTCATTAGAAAAACGTATTACTTTGTGTTAACGTAAAAAGTCAGCGTTCGTGTTCGAGTGATTTAATATTTTATTCTTTAAAAAAATTCAAAATCAGGAAGAAATGATGGATGTTTTTAAGGAACATCTGATGTACCAAGTAGGGTTTTCGTTTCAAAGTTAAGTGAAAATGACGACCTTGCAAATTATATATTTCATAATAACTGCAATCGCGATAATATCGATTCTATTAATAAGTTCATTGATATTTTAACCCTCCACTGTTTGATGATTATCACATTAATTTACATTATGAGCTCAACGTGTTGTTAGTAATTATGTTAGGTCGTTTAAAAAATTATTTTCAATTTAATTTTACGTTTATTTTAATTATATTTTACATTAATTGGTGTTAAACTAAATTCGGTTTAGTTAGGTTTGATATCATAGCTATTAAGTTCAGATTACATTTGATAAAAATGCTTTCCAAGGAGGAACCTAAATAACCATACAGTTCCAGTGATTCTATTCTAAAATTGATCGAATCGCTGACAATTGATGGTGATTCCAGTTCCTCAGGAACCGAAGTTAATATAATGTAGCAGCTCCACTTTTTTAATCACGAATGTTATTTCGAGTAGATGCGCTACAAACATTAAAAGATTCACCACGGAAAATGCGTTTATACATATCAATAAACTTATTAAGAGGATCAACATTATCGCGTTCAATCTTATAACATACAATAATTAAGAAAACTGAAATTAGTAAGGTAAATTACAAAGGGTAACTGCCGATTATAACTGTTGAGTGTTCCCTTCAGCCTTCTCCACAAACTTACAATACTATTTGTATGAGCACTAGTTGTCAGGTCAATAAAGTGAACACTATGTTGTTAGGAAAACTAAGATCCATTACTAATGATTTTCATACGTCCACATTGAATTATCTTGAACTGACTGCCTCTTTTTATTTGTGAAATATTAAAGAATCTCCACATACTCGTTGTTAAATAAATAATGTCATTGGTGGAGTACATTAAAAATAATTAACTTTTCTTTATGAGACCAACGTCCATACTGAAGTTCAGAACAAGATCACCATTTTCACATAATTTGGAGATAAACCTCAACTTGGTACACCAAGTGTGCCATAAAAACGCTCATTACCTCTTCCAGATTTCGAAATTTGGTGTGCAATCATGTGCCTAGATTTATGACCAATATCACCAACATTAGCTAACACTTTGAAACGTACATAAATAAAATATTAATCCCCTGAAACATGCACGTTAAACCTTTAGTTTGTAACACAATCAACTAATGTGAAGATTATTTAGAAAATGATAACATTGTTGTTAATTTTGAATTTAAATATTTCCAATTGTTATGCTTTTAAATATTTAAACTTATATTGTTAAAAGAAATGAATTAAATTATTCCTGATGAAAATACAACAATTAAATTCTGTTTTTAAGGCTTTAAGATTCATCTTGAGATAATTGTTCTTCACTCTCTTGAAGAGCTTCCCTCATGAGTATCGTCTTTGCCTATTGTGACTTATCATTGTTGCATTTATCACCGGAATCACTGGGAAAAAATATGGTCGTCTTATGCTAGGACAAGGTCACTAAAAGATTCCTTGCAGGGCAGAAGGGGGGGGAATTATAGTTAAGATACTGGTAATAGCATATGGAACCTAGTTTAAAATCGACTAGTACAACCATTCCCTGGAGAGCTTCCTCTGGAAGACACCCTAGGCAAGCACTAAGCTTTGGCACTGCCACGGACTATGTATTAATAACTTTAACAGTCAGTTGAATTTTAATGCGACCAATTTTGTAAAGTAACTTTGTTTATCCACGGAACAAAATTGAAGTATATCGGACTACAGCAGGATTTAGCCTGACTGGCCAGGTCTTTGGAAAGATTTAGCGTGGCCCGGTCAGGCCGATATCCGCCCCTGCCTAAATGCACTTCACACACTGGTATATAGTGGCTGAAAGTAAGTAAGTGATATCTATCAAAAGTAGTCGACTACATTTAATGCATTCAATGTAATCCTTACTAACTCCCTACAATGTAATCTTCTAATACTAATATTAAATCAACCTTTTTACATTTTTCATTAATTACTATTGCGTTAGTTTTATGTTGGATTAGTTTAGATTACTTTAAACATTTCGTGCAACATTTAAATTACAAATTAAAGTTTGATTATGTGATGTGTCAGTTTGAACATCACTGATGCCATCTGTTGGTTGTTGAGGAAAACCAAGCCGCTTGCTTTAGAGCAACTCATAGAGGTCTCTATGATACTGTCTCTATGTATCAAATTGTATTTTAGTTGTTTTTTTTTGTATTATTATTTTTCTTTGGGATTTATTCTTTGAAATTAAATTTTTGGTATTAAATAATGGTCAATGCATGGCCGGGTCTCCCCTTCGTCACCCCCTTTAGTAACGAGAGTATTTATTTTGATGTATCTAGTATGTAAGTGTTTATGCTTATTTTTAGTAATAATATTTTCATTATTAGTTTAAGGAATTTATTTTAATTGTTTTGCATTTCGTTATTTTTGGGACTCTGGATTTCCGCTCTACATCCCGATATTCACGCGATATTTCGTTCTTTTCGTCTCGTGTGAGTTTGGTTCGAGACTGTTTTTCCCGTGCTGCGTGCGCGTGACGTCATGTGTGTTTGTACCCTGCCCGACATGGATTGAAAGATGACGTCTTCTCAATTTCTATTATATCGTCGATGGAGTAACTAAAAGTATGTGATCAACGCGATCATCAGATGTGATTCTGGACATGGTGAGTCGGTTCCAGTTTATTTAAAATAAAAGAATAATGAGATAACTTACGTGTTGGACAATTTTTGGGATCGTCATTGAAATGTCGCCGCGTGCCTCGTGCTACAGAGGGTAGCCATCTTTGAAAATTTTATAAACAAAATTTTTATTGAAGATTATTAGTTGAAATTCCAAGTGATAATATTTAAATTCCCGTCAGCTTGAACTTTTAACTCCTTTCTACCTTTTGTTTTGTGTGGAGGAAGAACTTTCGTTATGATAGCCTAATTTTCTTACCTTCTCCTCCTCCATCAGTATTTGGGCACGAATATTTTTGGCGAAATTTAGGTTTGGTAACATTGAAATTTTGAATATTTAATATTTTGAGTTAAGTACCAAAAATCTTGTAAAACCATGATATCGGAATGGAATTCAGCCCTTACTAAACAAATATTATGAACTTTAGGCTGCTAACAGGGCAAAGATGTAATTATAATTACATATTCTCGACGATGTAAAAGTGTACAAAAAGGGAAATCTCGATCCTTCATCCCCTCTTAACCTGTTTTATGGAATTATTTTTGATTCAAAAATGGAAGGGGTGAAGGAATCGACAGTCGATATTGTGTGTTATATGTTCATTAAGTCACAGGCCGGTAGAGCCATGTTAACTAAGTAAGTTTCGATAAAATCTTAAATAAATAATTTCTATCTTCTGGCCCAATGTTCTAAATTTTGAACTAAAACAATGCCTGTTATGTGTTACGTGTTTGCACTGTTTAAGGGTACCAGTGAGCCTATTTTTCACCCATATGAACTTTACTTTTGACATTTTTGTTTTAACCCAAAATTCTGTATGAGTGAAAAATAGGGGCATTTTGTCTGTACAGATCACACCTTGTAATTAATGTAATATTATCTATATATTTTATAATTCAATAAGTTAACTTCACTCTGTTTATAATTTTTTTTTCTTTCCAAAATTTTAACTTAACAAAATTCGATTAATTTAACTATGGTTATATTTTAATATAGTTGGCACGCTGTAAATGCTTGATGTTAGTTGATGAAAACAGCTGTATGTTGTATTGAAAGGGATGACAGTAAGTTTTTGTTAAAAATGTTAAGGTAATATAAATTTTTGACAGGAAAGTTTATAATAAAATAATAATAACAAAATTTAAGAACATGTTTAATTTCTTGAGAATAACGAATGGGCTATAGAAATTATACTGTTATTTAAGTTGGTTGAAATTCTTGTGTAATTGTAAAGCTATTACATGCTAAATATTAGCGTGTTGCAATCCAACGTGGAACTCTTCCTAGTTCAGTGGTATGACCTACCCAAGGTGAGATTTCTGTTTGAGAGGATATGGATTTCATTTGCACTTTTTTTTTACCATCAACCTATACTGCATATAGTGTTACGGATGTAAGTTGTCCCTTGTACGTAACTTAATTAGATTAGGTTCGATGGTTATTATTTCCTATTTTTTTCTCTCTCTTCTATTTTGTGCAACTATGCAATTACACTCATCTATTTGTTTAATTAATGGAAGCCCATCTATGTAGAATGGACTTGGTGTGTGAAGCGGAAATCTCAACTTGAAGGTCTTGGGCCTCAGTACTGGAAGATAACAGTGCTTTTGAGTGTTTGCTCGAAATGAACCCAATGATATTGTGTATCAGCTACCAATGTTCAGTGTCATGGTGCCTTCTAGAATGCGGGCCCATTTGCTCAGCTTGGGTTCATTATGATGAAGTGTTTACGTTTAGTTTCACCGGTTTCTCTGCGTTGTTGTGATCCTGTGATTGAAGGTGCTTGTACCTAGCCGTCGATTTTGAGTTCAGCTCTTCGATTCTTTGATGCTGCTATGAAATTCCATTCCTGAACCTAGTAGTTAAGTTCCCTGGGAGATAGCCACCTACAACTTTATAAAAATTTGTGTTCTTCCTGTCACCCCAATGAGTGTGCATATGTGCGACTTCATTAATATTTAATCATGTGATATTTGCCAGCCTAGTGATTTTCTGTGTAACCGCTTCGAGGTTTAGTGAATATAAATATATTAGCAAGGTCAGGTGACTTGCTGTGAGACTTTGAGACAGGAGCAGAGTACTCCTGTATTTGCAGAGTGCTGGTTATGGCTTTATTTGAAGTCAGTGGGGATATAGGCGGGGACACTGTTTGTGGGAGGTGTAGATGGCTGGACCCCAGTGAACCTTTCTGCGTTGAGGTACAGGTATGGGAGGGAGGTAGTATGGGTGATGTATGGAAGTGGCTTACGCCCGCTCGCTGGGGGCGCCTGTGGTAACCTGCATGCCTTATCTTAGCCCTGCCACAGGGGTTGTGGAAGTCTTTGTTTGATTAAGCCTCGTTCCAGTTTGGCTAATCTTCCACGTAGAGCGTGACCCGGATCTTGTAATTTGTTTATAGGCAAGATAGCCAAATCTGGCAGTGGTCATTCTGTCACGCTACAATTATTCGGTTAACCTTATCTTTCAAAATAAGTGGTTTTAAACAGTTCCAATTCACTGCTCCAAGTGTCTGTGACTTGAATCTATAACATCACAGATTCCATTCACGTCTACTTGAAGCAGTGAATCGGAATTGTGAACCATGTACGCGTTAAACTAATTTTGTTCCACCTAAACTTACATTCATGTTTCCAACGATCCGGGGAATATCTAAAGTGCAGTCTGTAAATTCTTTACTTTCTAAGGTGGCTTGCAACAACGATGAAAGATAACAATTTTGCATGTATCTTTCTCATAAACTGGAATGATCGTGATCCTAAATTTATTAGCAAACTCTTTTATTAGGTATCTATGGCTCAGGTTGGAATACGGTACGGGATAGGATACGGGAAGGAGCTGGCCGGGGCCCAATTTGAAGGTGCCAATCCTGGTACTTGCCTGCTGATGAAATTGTGTCAGTTATCACGATCAAACTCCCGTTTTGAACAAAAACATACAGATTAAGGTCGGCCTTTGTTGCAGGCGCTCCAAATAGCGATGAATGAAATCTGTCTGAAATCACCCTTATTTGGAGCAGTGAATCGGAGCTAATGAAAACCACTAATTCTGAAGAAGTTGGTAGCCGAATAGATTTCTGTATGACTGCTTTTAATGTACTCTACATGCATATTGTAATACTTTTTTCTGTAAAACGAAAATTATATACAAAATATCTTAAAATATGTAGTCACTTGAAAAGCAGAGAAATACAATAATATGTTTTACTGTCATTACTATTGAGTCCGCAAGTTTGCGACCATACAGCATATCGTGCGCTTTGTGACTAAAGGAAAATAAATTGTGCGTTTTACGACCAATCTACTTAGTTTAGAGTCGGCCACGTCTTGAACAGTTAATTAATGATATTTCATCTTAACTGTGTAATAAGCAACACCGCTCGGTCCCTTGGAAGTCTGAGGTTCCGCAAACCTAACCTAAGGTGGCATTTTCCATTCCGGGAATCAGCTTTCAAAAATTCGCAGGAAGGAAGCAACATTATTTCGAATTTCAAAATGCAGTACGCACAGATAGAACGAACAATTAACGCAGAAATAAGGAGGCAAATCACGGACGGAATATAAAACGGGAGAATCTAACCTGACTTCAACTAACTAGCTATGCAATTGAGGAGCTGCTGTGAATAAAATACAGTGACGATCACAGTTGAGAGCTTAGCCTTTCCTTCCCTAACTCATCTGGTCAGCGTGGAAGCAGTAGACCAACTCCTCCCTCAGGGAGAGATCTCATCCAGTAGTGGATTGAATATGGCTGTGAATTATATATATGTATATAGAAAAACAGCCCTGCTGATTTAATATATTAAGTAGTAAGTTTGGAAACATGGAGCCCAAGGAACGATCGATGTAAACTCATTCGATTGAATCTGAATTAAAAAACCTGTACGATGTTGCCATAATCCTAGTCAAAAGTCAATAGAATGATCCGAAATCGAGAAAGTTAAGTTATGTCAAGTTAGGTTACTTTACTTTACAATATGTTACTAAATAACCCATAACTTCATTGTTCATCAAATGTACTGTAACCCTTTAGCATCAACATGTGATATAATTCATTCTAAAAAAATATCAGGTAAAACCACACAGGATGGATAATCCATGTACAATCTTACGGCTTCACTTCGGTGCAGTTTTTGAAAAGTTCTGTGACCAAATTTTGTGACCAATGAGGCCACTTGAAGAATATTTTAGTGGCCATTTGTATTCACTGGTGGCTTGTATAATATGTTTTTTTGACATTAAACATAAATTACATGCATGTGCACCATAATTCTGGCGCGCGCCATTTGTCTGCCAGGAACAGTACTTACAAAAGCAGATTTTGAAAAGAACACGGCGATGCGTTGCAGTGAGCGAGAGATTGAACGGCGGCTGCAAACGACCAATTTTATTGCACACTCACACAGCTGTGGTGACGGCGTACGAACCAAACTGTAGTACCTACGATGGCGTGCCGAAAATGCGTAGAAGACAATGCACTCGTGCGTGGCAGAAGGTAAAATACAGAACAGTGGTGAGCGGCAACACTGTCTTGATGCAGGTAAATTTTAGGATTTAAAGAAAAGTACTTGTGGCCAAAATTGGGCAGCAGGTGTCATTATGTGGCAAAATCTTTTGATTGGTGTCCATGGCACGCCAATTTTACATACTTTCTAAACCATGCTTCGATGGGCCTCTCATTGCCTGTTGCTGGAAAGTTATTCAAGTTTTAACAGTTTGGGAGTCTATTACTGACTCGACAGCTTTGCTCGCTGTTCATCACTCTTTCTGTAAAAGCATTTCTCTCGTCTGCAGCACAATCATTAACTAGTTCACTATTATTTCACTTGGTAAGAAATTAGGTTGTGCTCATAGAAGTAAAATATAAATATCATATTGTTTCTTTGTTTCTTTTCTAGGCACTAATATGTCAAAACAAGTAGTAAGTTCACACAATGTTCATAAATGGAATGGAATATCACATAAAGAATGAGCATTACAATTACCTGTGAGAAAATGGAGACACGCAGTCTAGCTAAGCGTTGCCTTACACTTAAGAAGAAATTGAATCTAGCAGAAAAGTTATTTTTTAAAAAAAGGAAGAAAATAATGTGGAATTGAAACAACTTAAATTTGTCAAAGTCAGGTTAGATGTTAGAAGAAGAATCTTCTTGGGAGAAATTAGACTTTTAGTGATAATTACTCCCCCTGACATTTTATAAGACAAGTGGAAATGGTTATAGATTTTTGTTTAAAATATTTGCTCTTCTTTCTGGAACAACATTTTTCTTTGTGGCAGCAATTCTCTTTTACTCCTGGTATTAACCAACATTTGATTAAATCTACCAGCAAAATAAATGAAGACCAAGGAAAAGAAATTACTTTGTCATTTTTTTGCTATATTGAGATGGACGTTCCATCTCCTCGTTGAAGGATCTTTTTAACAAATTATTATGCAAGAAGAGAATGCTCATACTGCATAGTCCATCTATTACAAGAAAATCTTTATTTGATTATCAGATTTACATAATGTTGATTATGAACTTATAAAACACTCTCCTGTAAGATCAATAAAATGGACAAAGCACGTTCTTTTCCTGTGGTCTTCAAATCGATAAATACTATTCCGTATGTTGGGATGAAATGTTTTATTAGTGCACATTTGCATTATGATGCTGTATTAGGTGAATTGGAAGGCATTCAATATTATGGAAACTAACTGAAAGCCGTTAAAATAGGTGAGCATGATATTTAAATGGTCAAAGAATTACTCAAGAAATTTAAATAGACTATAGCTTGTATGTTTACGTCTCATGCAGGTCAGACATCAAATACAAGAAACATGTTGTTTATTCATTGTTTACATCTGTTTACTCAAATTTTATTCTGCATTGAAGCATTTTATAGCTCTGTGAACCGTGTAGAAAATTTACATGTTCCTGTTACCTTTAATTAGTGATATATATTTGTGTAACGAATAATCTAAAGGTAAATTGCAAAATTACGAGCAGTAGGGCATTTCTATTGATAGTTTTTGCAAGGAAGATCATCACATTGCACATAAAACCAATAAAAGGATACGGTCATATACTTTAAGTTGTGTATTATTTTATTTTGGTTTCTTGACACGTATTATATAACCGATAGTCAACTTCGGTAGATTAAATTAACTGCTTTTATAAACTTCAACATCTGAAACGGTAACTTTTAATTAACAAAATATACTATCGAGAAGTACGCGACATTTGAGACAATAAACTGGAGTTCATTTAAAATGAACTCGCTTATTCTTTGGTACTTACTGATGAGATACATTCCCGCTAAAATTTGAGTATTTGTTAATCTAGTTGAGCAACTAGGTACACTTGAGTTTGAATCAAAATGCTTTCATCGAGAACTTGGTCATGAACAGTAGTATGGATAAGCAACAGTATGAACAAACTAATATATGATGACTCTACAAGCCAAGGGGTATAGTGCATTTTGGAATAAATAAGTTTTAGCCGAAATATGTCACACAAAATTGCCATGTTTTATACATGAACCCATTAATATTTATTTGTAAAAAGATACAACTTTGTGTCGCATATATTTCGGCTTATATACAAAAGATTATCTCCAACCTTTTCTTAAATTCAAAAATGGACTTATACCCCATGTCTTCTGAAGTCGACATATGTAAAGATTTCTCTCATCGTTAATGATATTAATAATAAACAGCTGCTACAAGACATCTCATTTAGCAATTACCACCCAAGTTCATAAGCACACAAAGATTTTTTGAATTAAGATAACTCATCTCCTGATATGGAGTAACTTTAGATACTCCCCCGAATGAGAAACAATTTCTTTTGTAACAATGATGTCAAAACAGATTCTCTAAAATTATAAAGAAAATGCAGATGAACTCGTTTGGCTAGTCTGACATTCGGGGGAGTATAGAGACTGCAGCCTCCTAAACGTTTACCGTCGAACTACAGGTTCCTTCACGTTTATAAGAAAGTTTCAGATAACATGCAATATTTTACAGTAGTCTTGGCTGGATAATTGATACTTTTTCTGAAAGTGAAGTATGCCATTATGTTGTCTGGGGAGGATCTGAAGTCCTACCCTCAAAATACTCTAATAATTTAGTTTAGTTTTTCTGCATGACCAGGAGGTAACACAGCATTTCCAACTTTTTAAATTTTTACTATAGATATAAACGATAATAATAAATAAATCACAGTCATATTCAATCCACTAGTGGATTAGACCTCTGCCCGAAGGAAGGAGTTATATTACATTTTAATTCTCCTACGAGTGTAATAATAATTAAGCAAACGTATGAAAGATAAACGTATTATAATGCCTTAAATGAAAATTTCTTAGGAATATCTGCGCCGTGATAATTTATCTAATATCACACATCTTACTATTAAACTTTAATTTTAAACTACTTGTTTCGTAGATTTTGATAGTCGTACGACGGCTAACAGTTTACAATTATTATTATAAGATTATTTTGTTTCTACATAATTTTTAGAAATATAAAAAGCACAGAGGTGAGCTGTGCGTCCAATACTTGGCTTTATTTGTACACAAAAGACTGCTTTAACAGCACAACTCTCCCGCCACAATCTTTATGGGAAATGTCGTTGCGTGTTAAAAACAGGTTTAGGCGTTAAAAGTCTATTAATAAGTGAATGTTGTTTAGTATAATCATACATTGTACAAACAAGTGAGGTGGAGCCCAGGCGGGGGACTGTGCACATGTGTTTCTTTCAAGTTTCAGCAGCGAGCGTCCAATGTGGATCCGCTATATGCCACTATCTGCTATGTGTCATTGGAAAAGTTACGCCGATATCTTCCGAACAACACCTCACCCACCTTCGTAGCCCTGTCGAATTTATAGATGGACAGATATGATATTTGAAACTTTACCTCGTCTCGCCTACACGTATCCAACGATACCACAACCACATACGGTACAAGGTAACGAAAAAAGATGCCGTTTTTGACGTCATATGGGAAGACATGATCACTAATATATTTGCACACTCAAAGCAGTCATACCACAAATAAGGGCGAAGACAGATAAAGGTGTCGATGCAACTATTTATTGCTGGGTTGTCTGCTTTATGACTTTACGGTGGTCTTGTCAGTAATCGAATACGTCACGCTTTTGGGATAATGATGTGAATGGACTCATCATTTGTTCGAGAAATTCAGATATAGAGATTGTTTCCTGTGTGATGAATCTCGCAGTAGGCGCCCACAGGCTCTGGATGATGAGACCGTGAAGGCGGCCATAGAGCAGGACAGCAGCTAAACGTGTGGTGAGCTTGCCGAACGCTTAAAACTTTCTGATGAAACAGGCATATTTCAATTGCAACGCATAGGGAAGGCGTACAAGTTGAGCAAATGGGTACCCTACACACTGTCTCAAGCCAACATAGACAAAATGTTTACCGTTGTGTTTTTGGCGCCGCACCGGACACCAGTGACGAAAAGTTGGTCCTGTATGAGACTCCCATATGGTTGTCACCGCGGGATCCTGAGCCTCACAGCACACCTACATCATCGTATGTAGTGGACTAGTCGCCAAGTGGTTAGTGGCTGCTAACACCAGGAAAAACTATCACTGCCGATCTGTAGAGCCAGCATAATTTCTTAAAGTGTCTGAGAGCACGTTATGCATAGCTTGGTTGCGAATCTACTCCTATCACGTGACACTACAACAACACTCCGAGGGAGTGAATAGCAGACATTTGAGTCAACAATCCGTCCACTCGAAACAATCAAATTGGGCAGGCAGCAGCGGAAAGTGCTGTGATTGACTGTAGAGGACAATTTTTGAATTAACGCGCCAGGAGATGTTAGCCTTCAGGGCAGACGACACTCGAATGATTACAGTGCAAACTTTTGTGCGAAACTGTCCCCTTCCTTTGTTTTCCCCTGTAGCATAGGTTCGCTGACTTTTATTAAAAACAGGACTCAGAGACTTTCCAAAAATGGTTTATCTCTACTCGCAGCAGTTGGAACGTGTGTAACAGGCACTGCAGCAGAAGGAACCAGCATTGGTGAATCGCAAGGGTGTAGTGTTCCTTGTCGACAATGTCAGGCGGCATGTGGGACGCGTGGATATGGATACCCCTCAGAATGAGAGACAGAATGCCATCCACCGTACTCCCTGGACCTTGTGCCGCCAGTAGATTATCATCTTCTATCACCCCTTCATGGGAAATCCTTCGCCAATGACGCAGACTATCGACACGCACTTACGGTTTGTATCCAAGATCCCGCAGTTTTACAGCCAGCCCATTGCGCAGCTGCACGAACGTTCGCAAAACTACTTTGAGGAATAATGGTAAGTTAAATTTTCTGTATACCTTTCTGTTTCTAAGTATCGAAAACGGTAACAGAGGGATGCGCTCTTAAGCCTCAATCCAAGTGGAGTTTCCCGCCTTTTTCACTTTACGTCCATTATTCAAATTTGAGTAGAGAAAAACAGAAATTAATTTTCACGGACCAAAGTTCGTTTCGTCCTTCAATAATGAGTACAATTAGTTTTTTTTTAAATATTAATAATAAACTAGTAGTAACTACAGGACACAACCCTGCAACTACTACTAACATTTAATTAAACTTAATTATGCTCATTAATTATTGAAGGGCGGAACGAACTTTGGTCCGTAAAACTTAATTTCTGTTTTCCTCTACATAAATTTGAATAATGGACGTAAAACGAAAAAGGCGGGAAACTACTTTGATTGAACCTTAAGACAGTTCTGCACGTAATATTAAAAATGCTGATATTGCGCTTGGTACCCTTGCTTCTTTTTTCTTTCGTAGTTTCTCTTGTCAATCGCTAGAGGGCAGGGAAACTGAGACCCTATCAAATACATGGCAGCGTGCTATCTATAGTATTCTTTATCTATGGATGTATGTTTTACTTACCGTCTTCTGGAAGAATTATACGCCTGTATCGTTGCATTTGTACAATTATTGACATATGTAATTTATAGCTACCAGGATGTCGACTATTGTCACTGTTCGTCTGGGACAAGGAAAAACTGTAGTTGGTTACGTTGAGTGTGTTTTGCAATGTGAAATATGGAAATCAGGAAATCTTTACTGGACTTGTTATAATGTAAATAAACTATGGTACATACTGCTGTAAACTATTGTACCTATAGAAGTTTAGGCTTGATTTGTTCTTTCTGAAATATAATGAACATTAGCAACCAAGAACTTTCTACATTTAGTTATTAACATCTCATATGGGCTGCACTTTCGATATTCCCTCGTCAAAGGAATCTGAACTTTACTTAACCTATCCGGCCATCTCATAGTTTTGTTGATGTATGATTTGCTTGTTTCTTAAGTGATCTTTTGTCCCTTTTATAATAAATTTTAATATTGGCGAACGAGAATGTGCGATTCGAAACTTCACATACAAGATGGTGATATTTTTTAAATATGTGCAGTCAAGTTTGAGTGTTCTAAACGTCAGAAAGAACTTATGAGCTACAGTGCATCTTTACGTACTACAGTTTGCGAATATTATTCTGGCTGTAAAAGAGAGTTACATATTTTATTTGACAGTTATTTACATCAAGTAACATGGTTGTGAACATAAACGCAGTAAATAAACACAACGACAAACGTATAAAGGGAACTGTGGACAGGGAACCCTGTTTCGTTTATATGGAGATGAACGGAAGTATGCATAAGGTCGAAATAGATTGTGGTGCTTGCGCCAATGTAATGTCAACAATTCATTTACAAACTATTCAAGGTAATATATCATTAGAGGATACATCTCAAACATTATGTACTGCAGATGGACATAGTCTCAAAGTTTTAGGTTCAGTGGAATTACAATCTAAAATCAAGGAGAAATCAGATCTTTTGCAATTCTTCATTGTGGAAAATCCGATTAAATGGATTATATTAGGCAGACCAGGTTTGAATAAATTTTGGCCATTTTGGAGACAACCCTTCACTAGTGCATGTTCCATGAATATAGCAACCTTAGTAGAATCTGTTGAAGAAACGAATAGTAAGTTACAAAAATCGTTGAATGAGGAATTTTCTAAAGTATTTTCAACGGATGTATCGCAACCGATAAAAGGGTGTAAGGTAAATGTAAAACTATGTAAAACAGCCGTACCTACGTTCAGAAAATTTTACCGCATTCCTTACAGCATTGAAGAAAAGGTAAAAGCTGCATTAGATAAACTGGTTACACAACAAATCATTGAACCAATAAAATACTCAAACTGGGCTACTCCAATAGTAATTGTTCCAAAGAAATCAGGCGATATTCGAATATGTGCTGATTATAAGGTAACAGTCAACCGTTGTCTAGAGAAAATGTTTTATCCGCTACCTATGCTTGAAGACATCCTTCACAAAATTCAAGGGGCAGACACGTACGTTGTATTAGACTTAAACCAGGCTTATCAGCAACTCGCACTAGAGGACGAATCAAGTAAAACATTAGCAATCAATACACCTTGGGGCATATACAGAATGAGGCGGCTTCCATTTGGGCTATCAACAAGCCCATTCATTTTTCAGCAATTCATGGACACCATACTGTTAGAGTTTCCCTGAGCCCAAGCATTTCTTGATGACGTCATTATTGCCGGAGTAGGAATCAATGACTGTTATATTAAAACTAGGAAGGTTTTGGCAAAATTTCAGGAATTAAATATCAAAGTTAACCTTAATAAATGCCAATTTTTCAAGGATAAAATTAAATATTTGGGCCATTAAATTTCCTCTGCAGGATATATCCCCATTCAGAAACATAAACAAGCAGTGTTGCAATGTCCGAGACCAGAGAACGTTTAGCAATTACGTTCGTTCTTAGGTTTAGTAAATTATTTTCAAAAAAATGTGCCACGCTTGTCCACTCACGCTCATTTGTTATACGATTTACTAAAAAAGAATTCGAAATGGGACTGGACAGCTGAACATCAAAACCAATTCGAAACAGTGAAGATATTAGTTACAGACTGTACTAAAAATAATGTATTTAATGCTCAAGAAGAAGTGTATTTGTTTACAGATGCCAGTCCATATGGGCTAGGTGTGCAGCTGTGCAACAAAGACAGCGATGGTAAATTAAAAACTGTATCATGGGCTTCGGCATCTTTATCTCCCGCCGAAACTAGATATTCTCAATTTGAGAAAGAAGGGCTCGCTTTTGTTTATGGTGTGAAGAAATTTCACAAATACTTATATGGCCGTCCATTTACAGTCATAACTGATTCTATCCCGATGAAATTAATATTTGGTGAGAACAAAGCAATTTCATCAGAAATACATCCCCGTTTAGTTCGATGGGCGTTGTTTCTCTCGGGATACGATTATAAGATAATATATTCTAAGCAGGTACCCGTACCGGACTGTTTGTCAAGATTGCCATCCTCTGAGACTACAGAGGATGACGAAACTTCACAACAATACATTTTGTCTGTTAATCCTAATTCTTTAGTAATCAAATCTATTCCGGACGAAGTGTCAAAGGATATGGTTTTAAGTAAAATATTAATGTGGACAAAAGATGGATGGCCTAAAACTTTGGTAAAACAGTTCCAAACAAAAGAATTTCGAGAATATTTTTCCAAAAGAGCACAGATAACAATTCAATTTAATTGTTTGTTTTATGGGAGCAAATTAATAGTACCTCCAACATTTCGGAATGAAATATTTCAAGCGATTCATCGTACTCACCTTGGAGTAAGTCGTTTCAAAACGACGTTAAGAAATTACTACTGGTGGCCAAATATGGATGCAGAAGCTGATACGTATTTGCACAGTTCTGATAACTGCATGCAATTTCAGAAGAATAGGTCACAATGTTATTATTCGTCTTGGGAACCATCGAATATAACATTTCAGAGAATACATCTAGACTTTTTTGATTTTGCTGGGAGAAAATTTCTAATTATAGTTTACAGTTACTCCAGATGGCTACAAGTGGATTTAGTTAAAGGTACAACGGCACTTGAAATCATACAAAAATTACGAAATTTTTGTAATTATATCGGTTATCCACAAGTATTAGTTACTGACAACGGTCCTCCATTTACTTCGCAGGAATTTCTGTCTTGGTGTTTCCAGCATAAGATATTGGTACGTAAATCACCACCGTATCACCCACAAAGTAATGGGACGGCAGAAAGACAAGTGCAAGATGTGAAGCTGCTTTTAAAAAAACATGTAATACCAGGAAGAGCTCAGGATTGGAGCGAGATTATCAAACAAATACAAAGTGACTTAAGGTTTGCACATACACCGTTACTAAATGGAAAATCGCCAGCCCAATTAGTCTATACATATACACCCCGTACAAGATTCAATATGGTAGCCAACCAAGTCAAGAATGAGAGGGTACAACTTAAAAGTCCAGCGGAACACACACATCCAAAATTGCCTACACCAGATAGTGAAATATATGTTAAGAATCTACCTAATCGTCAGCCTAAGTTTTTGCCAGCAAGAGTAATAAATATAATTGGGGCAAGAATGTTGGAAGTTGAAATAGATAATAGAATCAGAAGAGTACACTTACATCAGGTGGCACCCAGGTCTAGAACAACAACATTGAACGATAATCCAGGAATAAATATGTCCGATTTCTGGTGGCAAACCACATCAGAAGTACCTAATAAATAAAATATTCCATCTAATATACCAGGTCATACTGGAGTAGAAGTGCGAAGATCACAAAGGATTCCTATCCCAAAGAAACATTTTGAATGTGAGGGATATGGGTAAACTATAAGAAACTTGATGTGCAAAAAACTAGCCAGGACATTACAACTGGATATGACTTAAATTGACCTAGAGAAAACATATTCATGTTCAATGTGAGAACTAGTGTATTTTAACAATCATTTTGTTGATTTGACTTATTGTAATTATTGTCTTGTATTATATTTCATGTATCTTTGTGAATTGATGAAGTATTATGATGCATGTATGAAGTATAATGATATAATAAAAAACAAGATTAATGGATGGATTAATGTTGTGTATGTATTATATGATTTTATGTAATCAGGTTAAAGTTTGATATTTGTTGTGAATTTGTGATACGATTTCATGTGGTTAGGTTATGGTTTTGTTATTTGGATTTCTATAAGAGTCATGAGATTTCATTAATATTTCTTATCATGGATGGTTTAAGAACAGCTTCGCTTCCAAGAAGGAGGGAGTGAATTTGTAAGAGTTTTACAATGAAGTTCAGTTAAACGTTATACTTTTCCAACATGATGACTTAGGACAACTATTCCATTGAATATTGAAAGTAGGCAACTACAACAAACCTAAAATATCTATGCATCAAGTTATTCTTTCTTTTTCTTTTTAAAAAAATGAATGAAATATATTGTTCCTTCGATGTATGTTTTATTTACCGTCTTCTGGAAGAATTATACGCCTGTATCGTTGCATTTGTACAATTATTGACACATGTAATTTATAGCTACCAGGATGTCGACTATTGTCACTGTTCGTCTGGGACAAGGTAAACTGTAGTTGGTTACGTTGAGTGTGTTTTGCAATGTGAAATATGGAAATCAGGAAATCTTTACTGGACTTGTTATAATGTAAATAAACTATGGTACATACTGCTGTAAACTATTGTACCTATAGAAGTTTAGGCTTGATTTGTTCTTTCTGAAATATAATGAACATTAGCAACGGAGAACTTTCTACATTTAGTTATTAACATCTCATATGGGCTGCACTTTCGATATTCCCTCGTCAAAGGAATCTGAACTTTACTTAACCTATCCGGCCATCTCATAGTTTTGTTGATGTATGATTTGCTTGTTTCTTAAGTGATCTTTTGTCCCTCTTATAATAAATTTTAATATATACGTCTTCCATTATGAGACCGGTCTCATGTAGTGAATCCCTTAAAGGTCTCATAATAAGACGTTCGAAGGATAACAAATGACTAACAATATCTCAATGGTAAGTGGAAGAAAACTGGTAACTCATTACATGTTACAAATACTTACAATACACATACTCACTGCTATGAAATAAAGTAAAGATAGAGTGAATATCAACTTACCTTCTCCATTTTTAGCGTCTAATTCCTGCACGGGAAAATAGTTTTTGGATCACGATTTCACTTCCACATACGCTGCACCAACAACTCTCCACACAAAGAGCTCACGTGACGTCCAGTGCTGTGCCGGGCTTTTGCCTTCTGTTTTAGTTTGTTTCTGCTAGGTTGCAGCTCTTGCTTCAGGGGTCTCAATTTAGGTGTCTATCCTCATATTCGGGGTTCTTACCATATACGACAAATCGACAAAGGTTTTTTAAAAAGTAAAAATACATTTCTAGGATAGAAACCTTTGTCGGCAAATAGTTTGAAGGATCCTGAACACGTTGCAATTATAAAATCATTTGCCCTAAACATGAGGGTTACGACATTTTGCCGTGTCATCAAAGATATGCTATGTTGATGCTAATAAACAGATAAATCCTTTCCTAACAATAGAGATAAATCTTGCACTCAGTAAGATCGAACAGATTTATTCACATTCTGCACAAAATCGGGGAGGAAACATACTTTCTCAGGTTTTTTTTCTTTAAAATCTTTCAACATGCGTTACAGACTAGCTAGAATTATTTAATTCATTTTAAGTGCGTTTTGGGCCTTGAATATGTCTTGTTAACTAGGCCATATTCACTGTTTGCAATATCTACAAACATGAACTGAGCTAGTTGAGATTTTTCGTTGTGATAGGTTCGACATCTTAGCCGACTCGAGTAATAATAAAGATAACATTAATAATGAAATTGACGTAAGATAATTCACGGTACAGTTTCACTTCGTTTAAACAAAGCACTATATCAATGTGACCCAATTAGGTATTTGAGTGTTCCCTATTGCCTACTCACTAGAGAGAATCTTGGACAGGAAGCGAAAAATATTGTCAACTTGATATTGAAAATAATTTTCCAAATGAAACTGCGTCCGTTTTGTAGATGTCTGGTATCCTCTAATGATGATAAACACTATACATCAAGCATAAAACATAATGTTATAAATTGTGAATATTGTACAATATTAAACGTAGAAAATCGAAGTTTCCAACGGTTAACCAGCAGTTTGCAACACCACTGCGTTCTAGGTTTGGCATGCTTATCATCAGTATAATACCGACGTAGTAGTACAGTATCACCCCGGTAATCCGAAATTATTGAGTTGAACCCTGTTCAAATTCCGGAAAATTAGGATTATCGGTAAAAGCGTTTAAAATACGCAGTAAATATGCCGGATCATCCGTTAGCACATTGTAATAGGACTAATAAGCCATGACCATTCGTCGGCCACTACTGTAGGGCAGGGGTCAGGCAGGGACTCGAGATTAGTGATCTCGAAGGTGAATCAAATAGGGAGCAATGGCTAAAATTAACCGATCAAGGGAGCGAAAAAAATATTAATCACAAAACTTGATTTCACGATCAATTTCCATTCTTAGGTGCTCGGATTTTCTTAAAATTCGGATTATCAGGGATAGGATTCCCGGGATTTTACTGTACTTGAAAATTTTAATTTTGTCATTGGTAAAAACACTAACAACCCTCTGAAATAACATTGTAATTCCTAATATCCATTATATTGATAGAAATCAACTCCCAGAAAGTAAATTTTAATCTAATGCTGGGTTTCTGGGTTATCGTGAAATATTAATCCAATTTAACGTTGTTGAGAATAGATTTCGGGCTCCATGTTGGAATCCCTATACCTGGAAAATTACATGATTGTTTCCTAATTAGAAAGCTTTTAAACCTTTTCCCGTGCGACTAGTATTATTGTACGACATTTATTGAGGATTTGAAGAGCATTTCTACAAAAAGAAATTAATCTTGATTTTTCTTGTACTCGCTATAGTTTTCTAGGTCTGTTTAAAAGGGCCTTGAGAAATGTGACCACTATTATTCATTGTAATATAAAGAATGTAACGATAATTTGTCTTTGTTTTCGTGTTTTACTAAGTTTTATTCATCTTAATCCCTGCATTTTTCCCTTGAGGTATAATGGGTATCCTGAGAGTTACGGAAGATGGTCCTCACTAGATAAAACTTTGGTTAACTTTATTTTTATATGGGCCAGTCTAGTAACTTTGGACTTCGGCCCGTCACGATTCACCTTTAGCTGTTAAAATCCACACCCATGCACCTGCTGGGACTCGAACCCGGGACCTTCAAGCAGATGGCCAATCGCCGCAGACCGCTCGGCCACCCGGCCGGCATGGTCCTGACTAGACTATGTTCTTTGTAACATAATTCAGTGCAGTGGTGGAAAATGGATTTGACATTGACATCATAATTTTGTGAATATTAGAAACAAAATACATTTTTACGATTATATTTTGAGTCAGGCTAACTTTAAGAGGGTTTGATAGTAGTTCTGCAAACAGAACAACTCCATATTAAATGTTAACAGCTCCATGACTACCTTCTCAACTCCGTAGAACACAAAACCAAAACTGTTTTCCTTTATTTTAGCACGAAAAGAAAAGAAAGAACTCGAAAGTGTATAAAGACTGATCTCGACCAGGAACTGCAGGTGTGTATAAGATTTATAATATTGCAAACACTGGTTTACATGTTTAAACCACGTGTTTCCTACCACCAGCGAATGTTGGTTACAAGTATCAACTAATATCTGGCCTCTTGCGTTTCTCTCTCCAAGCCCGTAATTTCCTACTGTTTTCACATTTGCCTTTCCTGCTACTGCATTAAAATTCCTCATCAGTACGACACATGCATCCTTTTCCTTTCTCTGAACCAACTCCTCCAAATATTCATAGTTTATTTCGAACTCCTATTCCGGATGTTTAGTTGTGAGTAGTGTTGTAAAAAAAAAAAAAAGTCAGTGAAGTTTTGAATTTAGAAAAAAGTTTTTTCTGTGAATTTTTTATGTTTTTAGTTCTTTATCATGTTTTTTAAATGTCTTTTTTCCACACAGCAAGTATTTAATGCTTTACGCTGCAGATAATCAATGTAGGCCTAATCAGCAGGATTGGAATTAAGCTTTCACACATTCATCCCAATTTACTATTGCTTTGTTTTCCTGCAGCCTTACGAGACAAATGATGGGATTATTTATGCACTCACTGCCACATTGCTATATTTCCTATACTTCACCCTGACAAGCATAAGGAATTAACTAAAAACATATGGACTGAAGTTACTTGGTAGAGTTTGTAATAAAATACTAATAAACCTCCAGGGAACTGAAGAAAGATTTTGAATTATACGAAGAATTTTAATTCATAGAGAAAATACAACTCGAAGACATATTTACTGTAAACCAGTGTTCGATTTGTACATTTCCAGAGACGGGGAAGAATTAGTGAGACATGTAATATACGGTCTTTTGGGATCGTCCATATCCCAAGCTAGAGGTATATATCTGTAAACAGAGCCAGGGAAGATTTTTGCAGAGAGGTGGAAATCCCAACCATCCTCCGCTACAAATCGAACACTGCTGTAAACTGAGAAACTATGAATTTTTACCGAAGTATCATCTCAACCCATATATAGAATACGTTAATTTCTAATTACGGTATTATTCAAGGAAGATATCTATATTTGATCACAATTACCGTCCGAAAAAAATCAGTTATCTTGCTCAAAATCCCGGGAAATAACCTGCTTCTATTCAAGGCCAGATAACATTTGCGTTTACTAGTAAATTTTGTTTCACTATAAAAACTCGGTGGCATTGCTTCTTCATGTTTCGGGCTCCAAGCCTCACCCCATACTGTGAAAATAGAGACAGCGTAACAAATATATTTTATGTTACAGGCCTATGCATATATCAAAAGAGTTGTATATAGGAGAAATCAGGTGAATATGAGCATAGTTAATGAAAATGCGATTGTATCTCAAAAATGGTTTATTACAAAAATTTCAAACTATGACTAAAAGTAAGACAGGTTCTTCTTTGAACAACGCTAGAGAGTACAGAGTTGTACATACTCTGGTATCCGAGTAATGAAGAGGAAAGTAAGGTAGGTGTGCACTACTCATATTTCCCATGGTACACGGGTAATATGAGCACTGCACAGGGCATAGATGAGCACTATTCTGTGTCGATATCTGCACACCCAATACAAGTGAAAAAGAATAAATAACAATAGAATACAAAATAAAAGGTAATAGAATTAAAGATTACAATAAAAAGCTAAAAAGAACCACTCATGCTCGTGAAACACACACTCAAACATTAGTCCTGTGAATGTGCAAATGAAGACCTGCGACGAAAAAAAGTCTAAGCCGCAGTTTAAGTTTTGTCAAAGAAATGCACAAAATAGACAATTAGACTTTTCTCATTGGCCATTTTTTGACAAAACTGAAATTGTAGCTTGGACTTTTTTCATCGCACGTCTTAAAAAAAACTTCAAATGTGAATTACGTAAAACAAAAAATTACCAAAAGAACAGAAACACTACATCTTTAGCCCTACCTGCAGTTAAAACTTCAGTAAAATATAACATTTACAATAGACTATTAACTATTAGGCCTATGATTTGTTTGGGGGAGACTAGACTTGGACTAGGCAGCACTGGGGCTCCCATAGACCCCCCAGTTATACCCATTATTGTAGGATGGTCAAGAGGCTAGCAACAGAACCTAAACCGGAAATTGACAAGTGGACAAACATAATAGGTTAGGCTGATTATGAACTAAAGAAGTGCAGACTTTGTCATCCATGTCATTACAAGTTAGGCTGCTTTTTAGTATCTTTCCCAAATAATTTGATAGTGATTAGGCTTATGAATCGTGATATTGTAACTATTACTGACTTTAGGTTAGATAACGTTAGGTTAGTTTACTTTATAAATGGTCAAATAAGCCTATACATTCGTATACTGTAAAGAATATTGTTTAGTAACTTCTGCTGCATGTGGGCTTACTTTAGAAAGTAATAGTTTCTGATTAATTAGGGGGAGGTACTAAATGCCATTCACAAATTATTGTCATTACAGATTTTTTGCTCTAGTTAATGCCTGCAAAAGGTCCTCACGTTCATTTCTATCATTATTTTCAGTAAATTTGTACATGCTCATATTAAACTGAATTTAAAAGCTCATATTTCACCGACTGATAGTGTTTTTTTAATGCATTGTAGTTTGCAACTATGTTTATCACAACGAATTGAACAAACGATTGGCGCTGTGTTCCTAGATGGAACTGACCATAAATCAAGTGATATATTTTATATATCGAATGAATACCTCGTTGTAGATTAATTTTCCATTACACTGATTTAACTATAGCTCAGAAAATATACATTTTTTAAACTTCTCCTTTATTACACAACAATAGTAGCACACTAGCTTGGGCTCCACTCTCGTCAACCATGAAACTCCAAACAAGGTTACCAACTTCATTGTTTCGCTCTTGCGCAATGCACGTGGAAGATACCCACATAGTACAAACATATTCCAAAAATATATAAGGAATATTCCCCATGGAATATGGGAATATTTGTATTTGTTTTGATTATAATTTGGAATATATTTTATATACGTATTCCAAGACAAGTGCTACGAATATAACGCTTTTTTACAATAATTAAATTATATGTACTCCCAAAATCTTTTTATTATCTTAGCATTAAAATTTGTTTTCATTTTGGCATTTAACTCAAAGAATAACAACATTTTTCTTTCTCGATATGTGCTATGTGGGTATAAGATTCGTCCTGCTCATATTAAACTTACTTTCCCTATGCAAATAAATATTCTTATAAACAAGCAACTACATATAGATTTCTTCTAATGAGTCTGTTGCAATAGGGCTCTGAGAAGTAATTTTTCAAAGCATATCATAATGTAGTCACGTCCCACGGCTCCCCCCCCCCCCCACGCTTTATTCAAAGCATAGGAATAGCTATCGGCAAGTAACAGACGGGGTCATTTGAAAAATTAATTTTAAAATGGGTGGCAACGCTGATAAGTGATAACTGGGTGCTTGTGTACAGGGAACAAACACAGTGTTTCGATCGTGTCGAATATGTATACTCAAAGTTTGGTGAACGGATACGTCAAACTAAATGGAAGTAGTATATATTTAATTTTTAAACATGAACGTAAAACAAACGTAGAACGTAAATACAAAGTTTGGTCCTAATACGTTCAACGATATGTAAGAAATTAAACATTTTATTTTCTGAAATTGATTGACAACACTGATAACTGCTGCGCCGGAAATGCCCACGACCTAATGCACATGTTAAACTTTGTGTAAATCAATGCGGATACGTCCAACGGTTACAAATATGAAATAGGGATTATTTTAAGTTTGGCAACCCTGAAAAACTACGGTGCCTGTATGACCTGTCCCAGTACCTAATGAACATGTATGTCAAATTTAGTGTAAATCAATGCATTCGTGTAGATTTGTATTAATAAAGTCATTTCTATACGTTGAATTTTAAAATAGGATAGCAACACTGACAATTGGGGTGCTTGAGGTCAGACACACCCAAAATTTCTTCTATTGTGTTCAATTATGTTTAAGCTAAATTTGCGGCAGATACGGTATGGAAGATTTTTTTTTTAAGTTGGCAACCTGGAATATCTTACATGTACCAAAATATATTTGTACCGGTAATCTAGGATTTTTGTTCTACTTCTTCTTAATTACCTATATAAAAGTAATTCTTGCTTAAAGAGACGTTAGCATTATTATAAACTGCTGCCTTGGGAAAAAAAACGAAATTTAAGCAAAAACGAAGGTCCATGTTTTTTTTTTATAAAAAAGTTTTTTAAAAAAAAAAAACGTGTGTTTTCTTTTAAAAACTCTTTTTTAACAACACTAGTTGTGGGGAAATATATCTGTGCTATAACCAGGTCTGTCTTTCTTCCTTTCGGCCTTACCATCATCACGCGATCACTGGTGGTTTACTTTAATTACATTCTCTTTCAGGCGATTTGCAAGGACTACTTCACTTCACTTCTTCCTCTTCCTGATCCCGAATAAAACGTCCTTCATTCTTCACCTCGAATTCCACCAGTTTCTTGCCATCTTACTCCAGACAGCATAGTAAATTTACAGGAAGTTTGCCACAAGTTTGAAATGGCAAGTCTGATGTTTCAAGTTCTAAATTTGCAGCAAAGTTGCTAGTTGATATGGGACAAGTTTACTACAAACTTGTCACGTCAAAGTTGCTGTCTTCCTAAAATGTTGGGGTCCCAACAACGGAAATATCTTGATAGAAGGTAACTAACAACCCAGAGCACACAAGTTTAAACCAAGTCTCGACTGGCTTAGATTTTTCCTTACAATGATACGCTTAACGCACCATGTTTGGTGCAGTGTGCGCCAAAATTTATGACAAACATACTGCACGAACCTTGATTTTTGTTTACCGTAACAAATATGGAATATCAAGTTTGCTGCAGAGTTGTGGCAAAATTGGAATTAACAAACCTACCACATCAAATTAGGAAAAACATTCATGACATATGTTAGCAATCTGCTTAGCTACGTGAAGGATAAATGACGGTACCGAAGTGCTTGTAACTAGTTCTGGGATTGGTGTAGTGGTAGCGTGTTGGATTACTAACTAGAGAGTCGGGATTCTATTAAATAATATTTCTTCTTTTACTTCTTTTTGTTCTTACTCATATTTGATCCTTTTGTATTATTCAACATTTTGGACAATTTTCAAAATTGTACGCATTTCACAAAAATAAGTTAAACAATTCACGTTAGATAATTACTTTTTCCTTTCATTATACGCAATACAAAGACGAAACACGCAGTATGACATCGACCCGAGCAGTCATTAAGATTTTCCTGAGGAGGCTCCCTAGTGAAAAATTAACGAATCAAGTTTCACAGCTCAAACACAAGATAAAATCAGCTATATCAGTGTTGAAGCCTACATGCATGCCTTTATTTTATAAACAGTCTTCGTTACACCAAGCGGCTAGTAAAATAGAAGCTAGTCAGGAGTGCAGTGATAGCGTAGTGGTTACAGTGATGGACAACAACTAAATTTGAAGATTCTAGGTTCAAACCCCACTGTAGACAGTTGAAAAATTCCCATCTAGTTAATATATAATCATGAAACCAATGGATGAAGACCTGTTAAATATGTATACCAATTAACAACAACCATTGTTAATAACATTCCGTCAAGGTTTTTCCGATGTTTGCTCACAAAGATTTTAACAAGACATGTTCGTATCAAATTTGTCTTTTGTCAATTAGCAACTTTTTTGGAAAGCTTGAAACTTGCAATACCAAACTTGGTGCCAACTTGCTGTAAGTTTATTATTTGGGAATGGTTATTGTCTATTGTTCTAGATATTTAGTAGTCTTCTGTTTTCTTTATTATATATTTACTTAGTTTGTAAATTTTTATACTGCATGTAGTGGGATTGGGACCTAGAATCTTCAGTGTGTTTGTTGTCCGTCATTGTAACCACAACGCTATTGCTGCATTCCTGACTAGCTTCTATTTTACTGCTCCTTTCACGTTACGAAGACTGTTTATGGCATGCTTATGGGCGTGAATTCAATATTAGGATAGCTGCTTTTATCCTGTTTTAGAGATGTGAAGGTTGCTTTGTTGATTTTTCATAAACAAGCCCACTCAGGAAAATCATGATCTGTACTTCACTTCTCGGGTTGATTTCATGTTGCGTATAATGAAAAAAATATATAAACTGAATTGTTTTACCTATTTCGTGAAATGCGGAAACTTTTGAGAAATAGAAAAGGGTAGAAAATATTTACCGTATTGGCCCGAATATAAGCCGCGTTTATTTTTCAAATTTCGTACATGAAAATTTAAGGTGCGGCTTATTTGCGCGGCCGATAAATTTTCACATGTAATAGAAACTTGAAATGTAGCGCACGTTGCTTATTTTCTCATTTTGAAATGTAGAAAATGACGCGCGCTCTTGTTTGGAATTGCCAGCAGTCGTATGGTACGTTTCACAGATTGCAGGTACCGGTAGTTGCTTGATAACGACACACAGTAGAGGGATCCTACAACAAGTTACTTACTGACAAAGGACACTTCAAAGTGGTACACAATTCGGTGTTTGTTGCAAACAATGATTTTTATTATAAAAAAGCGACTAGTGTTGTTAAGAAAGTTTTTTGTTTCCTTTTGTTCAGGGAAGCTCTAAAAACGAAAGTAAAAAAAAATCCGTATATGACGCAACACTGTAACCAGTCTTCGTATAACGGTAATCGTGCTCTTTTGTATGATATGATAGATTAAAACAGTTAGTACGTAGGGTACTACGGTAAATTTATTCTTCAGCAACCGGTATGAGTGAAAACGTAGAAAGAAAAGCTTCAACAAGCTTGGGAGTTCGGCGCAGTTATGATGCTGGTTTGAAACTTGCAGTTATTCGTTATGCTAGGCAAACGTCTAATAGATAAGCTGTGGCAAAAAGTTTGGTTTGGACGAATCAAACGTGCGGCGCTGGATCGCCTCGGAGGATAACTGAAAAATGCCACTACAACCAGAAAATCTTTCAGAGGACCAAAAGGTGGGAAATACCCTGAACTAGAACATAGGGTCCTTTCCTTTGTACGAGACAAAAGGAAAGAAGGGATGCCCATCTCTCGACAAGTAATCCAGGTAAAAGCGTTGGAAATAGCGAAGACCCTAAACATTCCACAGACAGAATTCCATGGAGTATCGGTTGATGCCGCAGGTTTATGCGTAGAAGTGGCCTTGTTCTCCGACGAAGCACTTCATTAGCACAGAGACTACCAGAGGATTTTACTGAGAAACTGGTCAACTTCCAGAGGCACGTCATTAAATTGCGTCAACGCCATTCTTACCCATTACATCAGATCGGCAATGCCGACGAGACACCCGTATTTTGGGACATGCCGAGCAATATGACAGTTGACAATAAAGGGGCGAAAAGTATCTTATTAAGAACAAATGGAAATGAAAAACAAAGAATCACTGTGATGTTGGCGGTTACGCAGATGGAGGGAAGCTGCCTCCGTATGTTATTCTAAAGCGTAAAACTATGCCCAAGGAGAATTTCCCTGGGATTAATAATTCGTTGTCAAGACAAAGGTTGGATGACAACCGAACTAATGATGGACTAGCTAGCTACGGTTTGGAATCTCAGACTTGGTGCGCTGCTCAGTAAGAGCTATGTTAGTGTTGGATGCCTTCAGAGGTCACCTCTCACCTGAAGTAAAGAACATTACTGCATTGAAGACAGACCTAGTCGTCATACCTGGAAGTATGACATCTAAACTGCAGGTGCTAGATATCGTGAATAAGCGTTTTAAAGACCATCTCCGGAAACAGTATTCGGATTGGATTCTAGAAGGGGATCATGCATTCACTCCATTTGGGAAGATTAAGAAGCCATCTGTCAGCATTATGTGAGAACGGATTCTCCCTTCATGGCACACAATATCACCAGATTCTATCATCAAAGGATTCAAGAAATGCTGCGTGTCTAATGCTCTGGATGGCAGTGAGAACGACGTACTTTGCGAGAATGATGGTACCAGTAGTGGAAGTGACGAAACAAATACTGGTACCGGTGGTAGTGAAGTTAGTATTGACATTGGAAGACTCTGATTAGTTGTACCGGTATTTTTCTTTTTTTTTTTTTTTGTGATTTACCCACATTATACGGTAACTGAAGAAAAATGTATTCAAGAGTGACCCTATAGTGTAAACAGAAAAACGTGTTTAAGAGTGACCCTATAGTGTAAACAGTTTTGTAACTGGGTAAAATGACAGGTAAATTTCTCTGCACTGATTTTTTTTTCTCGTTTCCCCCCTAAAATTAAGGATGAGGCTTAGATTCGGGCCTATACGGTATTAGTACGAACAAAAAAGTAAAATGGTTTAAAAAAGAAGACAAATCTTTAACTTGCCAGATATCGAACCCTGGCTACCAAGTTAGTAATTCAACGCGCTACCTTACGCCAAGCCGAGAACGTTACAAGCATTTTGGCACCGTAATTTACCCATCACGTAACTAACTGCCAGAACTCTACAGCACACCTGCTACGCCATATTTGCCACATGAAGTAAAAATCAAGGTTAATGAGGCATGTCTGTCATAATCAATTTGGCCACAACTCTGCAACACACTTAGTGCGTGAAGTTTATCACGGCAAGGAAAAATAAAAGCTAGTCCAAACTTGCATGTTATCTGGGACTGCATCCATATTATTAATCTTAATTACTTCTTTCAGATTTTGCCACTCGTCTGCTTCTAACAGTGACATGACATTCCCTGTTCCAATTCTTAATCTTGTCTTTTCTCCTTTGTTCTTGTTTTCTTCTTCTCTCTTCGATTTCTTTCTCTACTCAATAACTTCTCTCGCAGTTCCGAACAGTGGGGTATAGCTTACCTCCCGCATATTTTTGTCTTGGGACAAATCTTTGGACTATATATTGTGTCTTGAAACTAGAGAAAATAATGTAGTAGTTTCGCATTGCCTTCCACATCGCAGTGAAGGTAAACATTCAAGACGCCTGCCTCTGTCCACCTCTTGAGCCTTCTCGTAGTCATTCACCTTTAACCGCACAAAGGTAATTGTTGCTTCCCTTCACCATGATTTCTTTTAGGGTTATCAGCCCTTAGCGTTTGTAGCTCCCTGTATTAACTGCAAAGCAGCAGTTCTGGTTTTGGTCCGAGATACTTCCAGCACCCAACATATTTGGTGGACATCTGGGAAGGTCTAGTAGGCGATCAGTTACTCCAACTCGGCAATGCATGAAAAAAATCAAGGGTAGAGAGAGAATTAACACACTACCATTTTCTCCTTCACCACCACACTACCCATGGGGAAAATTGGTTTCACAGTCTGCAGTGCGAAGAACTCAGCTTTCCCCCACGATTTCTCACTCTGATTCTAATCGTTGGGTTAGATAAGGTGTCTCCCATTTACGGTAGTAGCCAAGAAACAAATCCAAAATACTATATTCTAAATTGGATTTAAAAGAGAAAAATTTTGAACACAAGAAATAATTTGGTTTTTGAATATTATTATACAAACATATAACTACTATTTTTTAATTAACTTTCTTGTTACTTGCAGGAAAGAAACAAAATTTCGCCTAGTAGCTTTATTTCCCCCACATGGATTTCTTAGTATGAGTTGGAAATTATTGCAGTCGACCGTCAAGTCAAAAGCAACACGCGAACAGTAATTTCTGAAGTTTTGAAGGGTGTGGTGTGTGTCTCGTAGTCGTTTATAGAGTTTTTGCTTGTATGAGTTTTGCAATAGTTTCCTCATTGCATAAGAGCTTCGGCAAACTAAGTTTTATAGCAGTAATGATAAACATTCTTGGTTAGTGATGTGAGCTATAATATGGGGAGAAGCACATATTACAGTCAAGCAAATTCTAATGTCGCCCACCTGGTGGGTCCAAATTTCTAACACGTAAATTTAACACGAAGAACTGTAGACTATGAAGAACGTGAATTAATTTAGAGGAGCAGAGAACAAACTTTAATTTAGTTAAAACCGCGCAATATATTTGCTATTTGATAATTATAACACGTAACAATAAGAAATTACAAAAGAGGAAAAAATGTAACTTCGTAGAAGCAAAGCTGGCAGACCACTGTAGTCAGTATTCGATTTGCCGGGAATTTTTCCTGGTGCGTGAGGATTTCATCACCGGTTGTTGGTTTCGAATATCACAACCAGCGTGGATACAATCATTAAAGTAACCCATTAGTGAAGGACTGTACTTCCAAGAAAACAAAGATAAAAAGTGAATTGCATGTAGGAAATGACACATTTGGTTCCACAACTGTGTTGATAACGAAGCAAAAGATCAATTTTCACTTTGACATTTGGTCTATGACTAGAGAGTGGTTCACGAATAAAATGAATGGAAAAGTGATACGCACTTTTATGCACAATTACAGACCTAAATTTTCACAGTATACCAATTTAGATTATAAGCAGATTTCTAGTGAGTTTTTTAAATCATTATAGCTTATGTGACAACAGACATTGTTTTTTTAAGAGCAATTTTTGTCTTGTTCTTGAAAATACCTTATTTCTCGCGTTATCTGGATAAATTACTGCTGAATCAACATATTTGTATTTTAATGTTTGTAAGAGTTAATGGAAACCACCTTCTTGGCATGAGCATTGCATTAGATTTTATAAGCACCTAGAACAAAGTGGGCGAAATTTGGGTACTTTCTTCTATTACTTTTGAGTTGATCCTTTATATTGCGGCCATAGCCCTACTTAGCGAATTTGGTCCACTCGCAAAAAAGGTTAAAGATCCCTGGGTTGGATCCCCGATTTCTTCTTCTAGCCCTACTATTCATACCAAATTTATGTGGGGATGTTACTATAGTTCTTAGTTACTGATGCAATAATGATTATTTGTTTATGCCTAAATGGCGAAAAATAATTTTCTACATTGCTTTTCAGTTTTTGGGCGAAGGGAAAAGATCCAATCATGTTCAACAATATCTCATTTGAAAGACTACATTCCCTCAAATTTAATATTCGTATGTGACTTGTCCGAATATTTGTACACACCCAAATTTGGTAAAGAAAATGAAGTCACAAAATTGAAAATTACTCGAATGATTTCATGAGTTTTGAAAAATCTAATTTCTACATTTTGGTCTGAAAAACTATATGTATGTATTTCTTCGACTATCTAAATGTGACTCTTGTCTTGCATGGATTCCGAAGGGTGGTAATATGTAATAAAAGGTTTTAGCATATACCTAGTAATTTCTTATACTTTGTCTCTTATTTAATAGTAACTATAGAACTATTCCAAATATGCGGGATTTTTCAAGTTTTATTCTGTATCCTCTAATGAATAATTTAATATACCCAACGCATTTTATTTCTGGTAAGATTCTATTCCAGATTGATATATCACATAGCCCCATTCCTACTTAAGAATTTCAACGAAAATCTAAGATGTTCGACTTCAATATGGCGGTCATATACTCCAACTCCTATTTAGTACATAATGGCATTACTTTCTCGTTCGCAGTTTTCTAAATTCTTGAAACTTTTTACCCAAATGTTTCATACAGCCCTGTACATAATATATTGCAGAAAACGACGTATTTCCGCCGCGAAATGTACCTTCCTTGTAATGTCTGGTAAATTGCTGCTGAAATAGGCTTCACTCCTCCACAACTGCGAACGACTAATGAGTGGTACTTGGCCGTATAGTTCTGGCACAAAACTATTGTTCCAGTGTATTTGGAAGATTGAGTTTGGAACTTTGAACTGGACAGATAAGTTCTTGCACCTATGTGTTAAAACCACGAAGCTAGAGACCTTATGTGGACATGTGTAGTATTCTGCTGGTATGGGAAAAGTCCATTCCAAATTGTTGCTGCCATGTGGAAAAACGGAATCTTTAAAATGTTTGTGTGCATCAGTCTTGCAAGATTCCAGCAACCACTATGCTGCCACCTCCAAATTTCATGGTCCACACAAGACATATAACTAATGTTCACAAGACATTCGGCTAATTCAGATCATGTACCGTCATTCGTCACCATTCCACAGAAGCCACTGGCACTGATCCAATCCAATGACGGCATTTGAACTGTTCCGAACGACAGCCAGGAACTGAGTTGCAATCAACATGCCGGTCAATGTCATTCACATCTGATATTGTCTACATACGAAACCGGTTGTGATGAGTGCTAAGGTTGACTGACGATTTCCTTTAAAAACACCCTTGGAAGCTCACCAGCTGCGATCTGAAACTCGGGTCTACCAAGACCGAGGAAAGGGGTATGGTGAGTCTCTCGCTAATCTTAACCGAGTCACGGCCAATATTGCAGAGATCTCTGTAACCAAGCTTGTGAGCTCCAACTATATCATCTCGTTCAAACAAACTCAATTCTTTTCGTCTCTCATTATACAGGCAGCCTATGCACACTGCTAAAACAAACGTGCCTTCGCTCATATAGTGTGTTTGATGAATATCTATGTCATACGGGCGAATGAACATCTAGCTTTGGATGTATTCTTATATTTATGGTAGCGTAACGTATATTGAAGAAGGAGGTATG
This sequence comes from Lepisma saccharinum, assembly GCA_022664845.1. Lineage (NCBI taxonomy): Eukaryota > Metazoa > Arthropoda > Insecta > Zygentoma > Lepismatidae > Lepisma > Lepisma saccharinum. The sequence continues at coordinate 56,879 of JAGDQP010004234.1, forward strand.
GCAGTGGGCAGAAGAGCTGTGGAGATGGTGAAAAACTCGTTTAACACAGAATGTTACCGTTTATTGACGTCTCCTTTACTATAATTTGAAGTAAACCAGTCGACACAACACTCTTGATTTGTGTATCAAGCTAATGGTACCTAGTAACCACATCAGCGAAGCAGCCTGTTAACATTTAATTTCTTTTAAAATCGAACGTGATTTGATGCAACCATTTCGATATTTCTGCGTAAATAGTGTGTTCGCACCATACGTAGAGTTGATTTCCACGTCAATTTCAAAATATTCAAACACAATGACAACGAAAGGGCGATAGCTGGAAAAAGATAAACAGTTGCTTTGTCGTTTTCGAAAGGCCACCGGGGGTAATATTGAGGATGTTACAACTTTAAAACAATACTTGCTAATCGTGTAGCAAAAATTTAAATTCAAAGATTTCCAAATAAATGAATTTGTACGAAGACTGGCAATAAATTATGAATTTGCCAGGCAGTAGTTTGTTAAATAAAAAACACTACATGTAAATTGCTAAGTTTTTTCTTTTTCTTCCAATTAACAAAAGGAGTAAATGTACTGCAAGCAAAAACAATCATCTGTACAACGTTAATAACAATCATATATTACAGACAGCAAACGCAATATATATATTAATTCTCGCATATACTCAATGGAATGCTTCTTCTTCTGACCAAATAACATTCTATTAGTCTTTACAGCACATTTACAAGTGGAAGACTAACATTACTGAATATATATATACATACAGATACAATAATATACAAAGCTAAACTACCTTTGCAGCTTCCAAAACAAGGCTGAAGGTTGTTTTCATATACAAATCTACACGATTTTACATACAAATCTACAATATATTAAAATTTTGGTCTTCTCATTAATAGAAAACCTTTTTGTGTGTGTAAAAAGACTTTTTCTCCCTTTCCTGGAGGAAACCTTACAAAGCATACTAAAAGAAAGGAAAATTATCTTTATCAGTGGTACTGATACAACCACGTATAAATATAGTTCAGTTCTTTTGTAATTTAACATTTATAATCAACTTTGAAGAGAAGTTAGAGTCACGACCACTGCAACGCTGTTTCCGATCATCACAGAACAAGCACAGGGGAAAAAGTGATCAATGGACAGAGTTTCTGACAAAATTGATGGTTGATAATACACGTTGGGAGTCAGTTTTTCATACTGATTTCCACAATGTTTTCGTAACACTGCTCTGCAAGGATTTCGAGGTTTTGAAATGAATAGTTTCTAAATTAAATTTTTGTGCCGATTTCAAAACAATCCGTTTGGATCTATCGCGTCAGGCTTTTCAAAAATAGCAAACATTTCACTGTATATAAAAAAAGCACTCTTTGTATATTTTAAATTCCTATTGAAGTTCCGTGCACTAATTTTAGCATCGAACTTCAATATACAGCGCGAAACGTCCTAAATTTACTGCGTTCATCGAACATCAGTTGGTTGTTATCTTTGAGATCACTCGGATTCTATCTCTGCTTCCGCGAACTTTTCTTTCTTCTTCACACAAAAAGTATTTTATTGAAACACTATAACCTGTGTGAATACGTGTACAAAATGTTATCAAATAGCCATCAGATGTGAAACAATTATGCATGTCATAAAAAGTTTATTCATTTGTTGTGTACAAGAAATGTACTTTTTAGTGCTGAATTGCACGCAGTTTACAAGTTAATATTGAAACGAGATGTACAGGCGTTAAAGTGATGTCGGAAATCAATGTAACATGGCTGTAACATGTGGTCTATTCAATTGTACCGGAAATTAATCTTGGTTTGTTTCTGCACATAGCGTAACTTAATCAGAAGAGTATTTATTTACATTCTACTTGCACGCGTTGCTGCAGTACTAGCATTAATGTGTCAGTAAGAACTTTGACCTCACGGGGTTGAATGAATAAAGATGTATTTTGTAAAATTTGTGGGAAGTTTGTTTTGGGTGCATAACGAAAAAATACCACAAACTTCATGGTGTAAGAACAGTAGTTTTTAAATGCACCCTTAGACAATCTCCCGAAACATAAGAAAATGTCTTTCCAAATAGAAAATCTTTAATTAATATAATTTTTATTTTTAAATCTACAGTATTTATGGCCTTTAGGCATGTATGGCTCAGGTCGGAATAGGGTAGGGAGTCGCACAGTGCGGCCTATTCCAAAAAAGCTGGCCAAAAATAAAAAAAACGCAATTGAATCTCAAAATCTGTACGAATCGGAAGTCAGAGTTGCAAAATGTAACCCCCTTCATCCCCTATTCGTGAAACAGCATGTATATCATGTTACAATCAAGATGAGTATTATGTCCATGTTTTTTTGGGTCGCTGATTACGAATTTGAAGTCAGAGTTGTGAAATTTAACCCACTTAACAACATTTTAGCGTATACTTAAAGTATAATTGTTTTTAATGATTCCTCATTGGATTTTGGGCGGCCATTTGAATCCAAGATGGCGACTTTTTCAACAAATTGTAATATTTACCTAAATTACTCGTGATGATACACCTTTATGACAAATTTCGTTTCTCTAGCTGAAACGTTGTGGAAAATTGATTTTTGGGTCCGCCATTTTGGATCTAAGATGGCGTCTTCCGAAACATTTTGTAATATTTTCTTAACCTACTAGTGATCATGTACGTTCGTATCTAATTTGGTGTTTCTAGCTCGAGCGGTTTAGGCTCTGCACTCTATACAAAAATAGGTTTGGCGGCCATTTTGCATCCAAGATGGCAACTTCTTCAATATGTCATGTTTTCCTAAACTACTCCTCACTTTTGTGCCAAATTTTCTAGCTCTAGCTCAAACGGTGTGGAAAATGGATTTTTGGTCCGCCATTTTTAAAACGATTGAATAACAAACAGGGGAACTTCGGGCAGAATTTTTTTGGTTTATATTGAAGAAAATACATCTGACTATAACTTAGAATAAGTATGACAGCGGAGCAACATAACTTTTTCATAATAACGTATCGTATTTTAACGCTTTCAATTAATAAAAATCAATAGCAATTATTATAGTTTCACTAATAATTTATATTTAATAAATTATTATTTCGTAACTTTTTTTATATATATTCTACGTACTTACAGACGTTGATTCCATTTCATTTGATTATGATCTGTTTCAATCTAAAGTTTTTATACAACTTTCAACACGTGCGTCGTTTACAGTCTCAGTAACACAGTCTATTCCAATCGAACAAATATAGTTTTGCGACTCCTATTCTGGGACAGGTAAAAGCAAGTAATTTCTGAGTATTACAGATGTACTGTAACCAACCAAACATGAAATAATCTCTAACCAGTTACTTTTTTTTTTTTTTTTAACTTTTGGCCTGCTTTTTTGGAATCGGCTGCACTGTGAGTCGGCCATGTTATAACTATGTGTACTCCCAAATCATGTATAAATATTTATTTTTATGCTTTCCAAATAATTTGGACCAAATTTATTGAGCACAAGCTGAATACGAATATTTTTCTCCTCATTCGGGTCTTCCTGAGCAATTTTAAAAAGGAATTATGTATATTGTTAAACTCAATTTATACAGCATAACTGAATTAAATAGCAAAAAATAGTATGATTATCGATAGACCTGTTAAAATAAAGTATTAATTTGATAAATTCATGCTACGTTGACAATACATTCTTATCCACGCTCCGAAAATCCCAACAGTAGCTTACTTCGTTTTTTAACAATACATTTAAACTATGAACCTGGTAACGCTCTCTATATATTTTCAACATTGTCATTGTAAATATTGTATTATTTGCAAAATATGGGCTCATTATTCATACTGCATGAGATTGGATATGTTTTTATCATAAACTTGAACGTAAGAGCAGCAGTGTACCATGTCAGTTTTTGATTTTTGAGCATCGTAAAATAATGTCATACTTTTTTTAAAAAAATTAATTGTTTCTTTGCTTTGTGAGACATGTAAATCTGGCACTTGAGAACGAGGTGTCTTGCTACAATAAAGACGATATTATTGTTACGATATATATATATATATATATATATATATATTCCTGGATAAGGAACATTATCGTAAACTTGTGGAAGTATGGCGACACAAGCTTGCTCATGTCAGATCTGCAGCAATCAGCATACTTGTGACGAAGATAAATTTGGATGAAAATAATGATGTGATCAGCCCCAAAACAAGGGCTGTGGTAATGAGCACCTGTGTCAATATTTACCTAGTGTGATTAAGGAAACAAGTGAAACCTTCAGGCAAGACTAGCGACCCTGCATTTGATCCTTGGATCTCCCAATGGCAGTGATAATGTACCACTGAGCACTATAATTATTTTCATTTTTCAGTGCTTTCTGGCATTTCAGGCGTATGCCAGTCTCTAGTCATATTTTTATTTATTCAAGGAAAGGAAAGCCTGACGAATCTGGTCAGGATCATTTAATTACGAAACCAGCACGTCACATGACTCATTATTATTATTATGTTTGCCTCTCACAGCAGGGAGCTGGATTTTTACTTTTGTCGGACCTTGTCAAGTTCTTCACCTACGAATTTTCTGCCCGCATGACAGTGTCTAAAACTACGGATTCTTACATGGTCTACCCTGTTCTTAGTGCTTCCAATTGATGTTTCCTTGACTTTGGTATTATTCCTGTGGTCGAAATTATTATGGGTCGGACCTTCACTTTCCACAACTTCTTTAGTTCTGCCAGAGCTTTATACTGTATTTCCTGATATTTGTACTGTGGGTGGAGCTGATATTGTGTGTGAGTGGGATGGCAACGTTGATTAAAATATACTACTACTTCATTTTTATCTATTATTATTATTATTATTAATTAGTTAAGTATTGTAATGTGCAGCAATACGTAGAAGTATATTGAATGTAGAATCCGGTCTGCAATAGTATCATACGACAGATTAGCACAAAAATTTTCTTTAATCTGAAATTACTTGTTTCGTATGGTAGCACTCGAAGAAATAGAAACTGCATCTTGTAAACTTCGTATGCATGATGACATCATCTGATCATCTTGCAGCTGAAGTGTGGCTGGTCGAGAGGATAGTGCAATTGCGCAACGGAAATGAATTAGTTTGCTTGAAATCGAGAAAGATTCAAAATTTTCTGGCGTTGAGGGTATGTGGCGTATGATACGAAGAAAGCAACATTGGCAAGTGGAATGCACAAATCTTGAAAAATGTAAAAAACTACTAAAGCGAAAAAAAAAATTAAGTTGGTCTTTTATGGCAAAAAAAAACAAAAAAAAAACGTCCGTTCAAAAAACAGACTTTTGCTTCTCTACTGTCTACTGTATCTTTTGATCGAAATAGTTCCGACCACCAAACCACATCACCTGTTCCTGAAACAGTTCCGACCACCAAATTACATCTCTTGTTCCTGAAACAAAGAACTTTTCCTACTGTCATTTGTCTGAGAATACAGTTCTGCACTGATTGGAACCTCGTCAGTGGCAATGACTCTAGAAACAACGAAGAACAAATAAAAAATAATCTTCCACATTGCATACAGTTTAGCTTATAAATGAACTATAAATCAACAAAACACAAACGATAACGTACTCAACGTATCAGCTGTACACTAATCCGAAAACGGCAACACTCTTTTTAAAAATATAAATCAATTAACAAAATATAACATGCTTCGCATAGCTAAAAAAAAGAACAAATATTATGACGTAATAAAATATATAACTCCATATATGGAGAAAAGAACATAAATATTTATGAATATATATTATGCATTCAGGTTAAGAAAAGCTACTTTTCTTCTGCAATTAACACTATTATGGCAAATAGTTTCAATTAGCAAGTCTGATCACAGCCTTTATGTTGAGAATGCGTTTTCTTTTCTTCTTTTTTCATGTGTAATCCTTCCTGCTACTTCTTAATTACCATCAAAGGATCTTCAAAAAGATCTTCAGAAGTTTTCTTAGTAGTTCTCACGGCTGGTGTAGGTTTCGACTGAGGAGCTCTGGGCTGAGGCTTCTTCACTCCCACTGACTTTCCCGTTCCAAAGAGGTCTACAAATTTGGGAGAAAACTATATACTACAAGTAACAATTCACACTTCTTTCAATTTAAGATATACACTAGATAGTAACTATTAACAAGCACATTTTAAATAATTCTTTGCGAAACTCTCATCCATAGTCCTATTTGTGTGTCTTGTTCTCTGCGGTATGACAAAGAAACTCCATTCATAAAACCCTGCTAGTGTAAAAACAAATAAAGAAACTGAATTAATCAATAAAAGAAGTGTTTGAAAACACGGAAGAACACTACAAAGGATGAAACAAAACTAGAACACACAAGAATTGAAAGCAGCAATGCATGAAAGTAATTAATGAGCCAAAGAGCAGGAGAAGGGTAAAAAGGAACAAAGAAATGATTTCAGGATTCGAAAGAAATGGCTAAGGAAAACTGCGATCAAGAAAAGGCGCACAAGATTGTGTTGTAACTCATATAGAAAGCAATTCATTTCATTTTTACGCTTCTTGCATGTGATTGCTACTGGGGTCGAGTTCTGGATAATCAGGGAATGGTGATCAGGTATCTGAGTCGATCGGAAATGGATGAATATCGAAATACCCGTTTATGTATGCTAGGAAAGATGATTTTACTGTCTGGGTCAATCTGTAAGCAAAAATAGCAAGGTTGGTTTACACGGAGCAGATGGGAGTTTTAGGTTTAAATAGAAGCGCTAATTTGATTTTCTGAAATTTAATGTTTCTATAGAAAATTTCAATGGTAAAGAATATGTACACTAGGGTGGGCATTTTTTTTTTTCAGATATTGGTGATGTTGTCATTAAAAGTTGTGCATTGGTACCAAATAAAGCATGCCAAATATGGCCGCCCTAAAACAATATTTAACCGGGCCCCTGGACCCCTAAAGGGCAAATTGTTTTTTGCAAAACAAGTAACAAAAATGTGATACCAGTTTCCACATTCTGGGTTTCGAGTAGTAATGAAAAGTTGTGCACTGGTACTAAATGAACCCATGTTAAATATGGCCGGTTTTGGCCGTAAAACGTTTATGGTCGTTTTCAATCTAAACTTCTTCCCGAATCTAAACTTCTTCTAAACAAACAAAAAAATTGACGGGCCGGCTAAATATTTTTTGATCCGGCTGTGTTTCGGCGAACAAACATATCATAACATTATACAACTTCTGCACACTACTCAAGCTCAAATTTCTAAAACAAAACTTTTTCGCAAAATTTTCGGCCAACTATCTTCTTTCTTCCTTTTTTTTATTTATTTATTTTTTTTTATTATTATTATTATTAGACAGTTGAGTTTGAGTAAGGTGCAAAAGTTGTAGAATGTGTTATGCTTGTTCGCCGAAACAAATCCGGAGTAAAAAATATTTAGCCGGCTCGTCAATTTTTTTGTTTGTTCGGCAAAACAAGGCTGGATCAAAAAAATATTTAGCCGGGCCCCGGAACCGGAGAAAATTTTTGTTTCAAAACGGACAAAAAGGGCCACATTTGATTCCAAACTCCAAAATGTGAAAACTGGTATCATATTTTTATTCCTTGTTTTGCAAAAAGCAATTGGGCCTTTTAGGACGGCCAATTGGGCCCGACAACTTTTAAAGACAACTCGAACCCCAATATCTTAAAGAAAAAATCGGCCCACCCTAATCTACACCCTATTCCAAAAACGATGACCGCATTGATTACGGCAATTTTCAGCTGAAAATTCTTCCAACTTCGGGTATCTTCGGAAACTGTAAGCCAAAGATTCGAGGTTCGAGCCCTGGAAGGAAGGATGAACCTTTGCAATTGGGAAAAAAAATGTGCAATGTTTTTTTTTCTTTCTTTTAAGTGCAATAAAACATGTTGAAATGTTATTAGGTGTAGAAAAAGTAACATTCATTGAAATACGTAATGATACAGTATTTCGAAACCATCCATATATCTGAGCATGTGATTGTTTTGTCACCTGCGTATCCATACGTAAAAGCACTTTTGCAATGAAAGTGAAGACAGCAAATTTAATTCTCGCATTCATAGTAAAATAAACAAAAGAAAGGAGAGAAAAACAACAGCATTTGCAACGTACAGTATAACAATAACAGTGTCTTGAACACCGAAAATTTAGTCATGTTTCTTCGGAAGGAGTTCTATCAGAAAGAAGTAGTAGATAGATGTATTCATGTTAGCTCAGTGGTAAAGCGCGTGGTTTCTAGCCGTGAGGTCGTGGGTTCGAATCCCATTCTGGAAAACTTATTTTTATATAATGATATATTCCTCAAAGCATGAATAATTAGATAAAATAATACTAATCAGTTTTATACGTATCCATACAATCATTTCAGGACATAAATAATTATTATGTTTAAAATATAACATCAGAGAAGTGGTGGGTGTTGACAGAACGTCGGTATATTACATGTGAACGTTAAATACAAATTAAGTAAATGTTGTTATATCCAAAGTCGGATCAAGGTGCCATACCGCAAATTCACTATTCCCAAAGTTCATACAAATTGAATATCCCCAAAGTTCGTGATCCACACGAACGATGAGTCACTAAGATACTAAACTGTTCTTCAGTAAAGAAGACAGAAGTTCTTTCCATGGGTCTGAAATGTTTTTTTCTCTCTCTCTCTCTCCTTCTCGCTCTCCCTTGCTGGCAAATTCTATACTTTTCTCATCTGAAGAAGAGAAGTTATTATTATCCTACTAACTAGTAGGAAAAATACTTGACCTGACCAGGGCTCGAACTCACGTTCGTGTAGTACTGGTTTAGAAAGCAAAAGTTTTAACCACGAGCTACTTATACAACTAGAGAAATGTTGCCAAGATTTGTCTTATTAAAACACCAGCATATTGAGTCACGCTAAGTGGACCATTTTATACGTTAGTGATTTTAGATAAGGAAGATTAAATTGGATTTATTTCAGTCTGTCGTTTTCGTAACAGAGCAAGCCTGTGGACGCTTTTTCTAGGTTTAAATCCAGAATGTATATTTTATACGTGTAAAGGTAGTATAACAATTAAATTTGTTTATTAAAACAGCTTTTCTTATTTATGAAAATTCATTTATGAAAACTATTATTATTTTTATTATATTCCTTGCGCCATTTTAAGATTCCTTGCGCGAATGTTAACTAAATTGTTCCCCACAAGGGGCGTGCTCTGCAATTAACCAATCACATGCCAGTTACCTACTGTTACTTGTTTCTTTGCTGCTCACAGCAATAATGATCATAGACAGATGTTCAGGTGTAATTACCTTGTGGGAGTTAGAGAGCTATACAGCAAGTGCAGCTGGGAGACGAATGGGTATCCCGGCCGCTACAGCCAGGAGATGGATTCGGCAATATCGTACTACAGGTCAGACTGGCAATTTACGATCTCCTGGTCGTCCTCATGTGTCTACCGACGGAAGATGCGAGATTAGTAAACGAAGCCCTGTTAGACCCACTTGTTATGAAGTGATTCCTTCATAATTCGTAAATATTAATTCTTATTTACTTAATCACCTAAAAAAAATGAAAATATTTAATATGTATATCTTGCATGTTCCAAGAAATTTGGAAATTGTAGGTTAAGAAACAAAACCCCGGCCGGGTATCTATCTATTTATATGTAATTAGGTTAAGAGTCTGAATTAGTTGTAATTGTATGATATCTCTTTAGTATCCTATGTATGTTTTCTGTATATTTTCAGCATTTAAGGAGCTGTACTGAGAAGTACGGAGTACTATATTTACTTGAATACTTTTATATTTTACATTTTACTTTATTTAGAAAAAGAAAAGCTTCCAAGAGAAGAGAATCGTTGCTGCTATTTCTTGCCGGCAGACCCTCTCTTTTCCCCTCTGTGCTTTCTGACTTAGCGGCAAACCCTTTGAAAACCTCTCCTTTTTCTCCAGCAGGGGAAAGCGCGTCAGTTGCGTGGATTTCTTTGTGCAGGCTCAGAGGTGTGTGTGTGTGGGGGGGGGGGGGGGGCGCGTTACATATATACGACGAAACAGGCCAGTTTGTTAGGAGATGTGTGGGACCAGAGCTACGGTCTACAAGTCGAGCAGTTTCCATCCAACTAGAAGCTTCTGCGATGGAGCTCTCTCCAGACAACTTTAAGAGAGAGAGAGAACTTTTCATCAAAAAGCAGATTCCAGAGAGGGTAGATATATCTAGAGAACTACTGAGATATATGGTATTTTTGGATGGGGCTCGCACATTCATTCTTTCCCGAAAAAAGTAAATAACTTAAATTTCCATTATTCGATAGTTCAAATCTTAATCTTTCGGAGAACAACACATCTGAAGCAACTCACATGTTAAGTTTGACTCGTAACGGCTAAGGGGAAAATCGAAATCGTTTTAATTTTGTTTGGACATGTGGTAATCTCCTTGTTGGGAATTCTGCGTAAGCGTCAATGGAAAATTCTAATTTGAAATTAATTCAGGAAAGGGGCACTGCAAGGACCTTCTGGGTCTCCAAGGTGTTTTGGCTTAACTAAGCAAAAGCGGGGATCGCTCCCAAGTCCTTTGATTTGCAAGCAAAAAGCCTGTTCGGCCAATTGCTAAGGGTTAGTTTTAGTAAATCTTTTCACTCCCCATTTTCCAGAGTACGTCAGAATGTTTTATTGGCCATACTGATTTACGTCGTCGAAATAATTTGAACCTATGATACTGTTGCGTCTGTGGGAAATTCTATTTTGAAATTAATTCAGGGAAGGGGCACTGCAAGGACCTTCTGGGTTCCCAAAGTGTTTTGACTTAGCTAAGCAAAAGCGGGGATCGCTCCCAAGTCCTTTGATTTGTAAGCAAGAAGCCTGCTCGGCCAATTGCTAACGGTTAGTTTTTAGTAAATCTCACTCCCCATGACCTTTACAAAACTTACTGGAGAGGTATCTGTCATAAATCAGAGAAACAACTTTTTTTAAGCTTATAATTGGAAAAGACAAACGTTCATTCTTCTCTCGCTAAGATTCTAATTTATATCATGAATTCTCGACTAGACTAGAATTGAGAAAGGAAAGATTTTCGATCCTGGATTTTATGTGGATCAGTCTGTACATCTTCACTCTTGCGCGAGCTATCCACAAATTGTTGCTGTTAGCCCAGGCAAAGTTAAGAAGTACGTTTGTTTTATTAATGTGCCTAAAAGTAACTTCATTAGGATATGTACTGAGACCTGCTCGATCTTGGTTCATAGGATTACGAGGGTTTCCGACTCTCTTTTTTCTCTCTTATTTGGCCTGCAACCTGCTCGGTTACAGGATAGACGACTGTGTAGGACTGTTCGTCCTAAAAAAAGGGAGGAGTCGCGTTTTTTGGGATATCTTATGGGGGAATGTATCACAATTATGATAATAGACTTCTCCATTAGAGCTGAGCAACTGTTTTTAAAGATATCCGTCTCTCTTAACTTTAAAGCAAAAAGCACAAAATAAATGATTAATTATCTTTGGAAGAAAGAATTTGATTTCTAGCAACATATTAATACCTCGTATTCCTCTATTAAGATCTTAAGGAGTAAGGTAGATATATATTTAATAATGTTTTGATCTTCAGCTAGAACTGCATCTTATAAGAAGTCACCAATCTCTGAACACGTTTTATTTCACTCGAACCGCACGAAGTTTTAGTCTGGCCCGTTAGGTATTCTGGTTGTGTCGGCGCTGCCTATCTGCCGGGGCTGTTTTTTGTTTATTACCAACAATTTGACTGGCGTCCGAATCGATATGCTTAATTTTTAAGGAGATATTTCGTCTGCAAGAGATCTGTTTTATTTTGCACAGTTCAGTCTTAATACATTGCCCCAGGAAGAGTGCTTACCGAAGGAAGTCACCCAGAGTCTGTCAATTCGATGTATAAGGCAGAGGCAGGGAGGATATAATTTATGTTATATCATATTTTGAGTAGGCCATTACACAACACACTAAGGACTCTAGACAGCTCAGGGAAGCTTCCCAGTTTCCTGGTAGTACGCAGACAGCGCTTCGAAGGCTTCGTCAGGTTGGATTACGTGGCCGTGTTGCTGCCGTGAAGGAAAAACTCTCAGACGAACACAAAATTTACCGTCTCGCATTTGCAGATGCGAATGTAGATCGCAACTGATAAAACGTAATTTCTCAGATGAATTCATATTCAAAGCATCAAATGATAGGCGCCGTTTTGTGTATCGTCCGAGGGGCACCCAATATGAACCTGGATATGTGGCTACTTGCAACCGCTGAGGTCGTGTATTTATTTCATGTTGGGGTTAGATTTCCAGTCGCGGTACAGGACAGCTACACAGAATTGAAGGGCACCTGGACAGTGCTCAGTACTTAAACATCATGAGTAACATCATGGTGCCATCAACATGAGTACTTCAGCCTCATGGTGTTATTCAGTTCCAGCAAGACCAGTCTCCAATACATACTTCCCGTGTGGTTTAGGAATGGTTCGCAGGGAAGCCTGAGATTGATTTAATTGACTGGCCGCCTTGTGGAGCAGACCTCAATCCCATGGAAAATATATGGTCAGAGGTGAAGCGTACTCCAAGGGACAGCTGGCCTGAGACAGATCCACTAAGACCTCGGGATGACTTGTGGGACCTTGTTTCCGACGCATGGTTGGAGGCAGGGGAAGGAGATAGATTTGTCAGCCATCTAAAAGATTCCATGCCCTGAAGAATGGAACGTGTACTAAATGCAGAAGGGTCCTGGACACAATATTAGTGCCCCCCACCCGAACCAACAAAACAACTCTTTTCAGGGCTACCTAAACTGTTCTGAAAATGTTTTCGTAGCAACCACTTCTTGCATCATATTTTTGTGGAATTCTACTAATAAAGAAAAATTAAAGGTCTCTCTTGGATTCGAACTCAAGACCTGACGAGTAGGAATCCCGCGCTCTAACATGAACACACCTACAATCCCACTCTGAAGGAACATGACAAGTTTCCGTGTATTAAACTTGGAATATTCCGAAATTCCGGAGTCTCGATGTAGTAATTTTTTTTTTAACACACTTAAAAAGAAAATGGCAATGAAAATTTTTGAATTTACTTCCATTACTCAATTAGTGAAAGTGCGGATTTATACGGTTTCTTTCCTACAACCCTGTTAAGTTTTTATATTATGTTTATATTTTTGATTATGGTATTTTCACTTTCTACAATTGCGAAATTCCGAGCTCTCGACATTCTGGAATTCGGTAATTGAATAAATGACTTCCTAATGCTATATACTCGACCACTGCTGGTTCTTATACAAGTTACACAAAACCTCAGGTTGGAACAGCTGATTAAAAAAAAAAAAAAAAAAATCATAGGGTCACTTTATAAATTCTTCAATTTGCGCCCCATCAGTTTCTTTTTAATCATGCATTAAATTTTTTTTTAAACATTTTAGTATGATTTGCTTCAGAAAAGGACGTCTTTAAATAGTTCTTTATTACAACTGTCTCGACCGTGCAAATGAACAGCACAGGGATTGGGATAAGATAAAATGAATTTTATGTGTACCAAATAGAAAATTGACAGGTGGTATGGAATGTTAACAACACTTGTTCGTATGCCCACCGCTAACCTGGGCTGCGTCTCCCAGCTCCCTTCGGACGCACCGTGCCCCCCTTGCACACCTCGCTAGGTGTGTATCCAAATACGCCCTAGCTTTCAGAAGGAATCAGTTATGTATACACATCCTAGCAATTATTAAATAATAAATATGAACATATAAAAATATATATTTAAAGGAACAAGAAAAAGTGTTGTCCCGGGCGAGATTCGAACCCAAGACCTTCCACTCAAGAAGCCGACGTCTAGACCAGTCATCCACGAAGGCGACCTGTCAAACGGTTATTTCGAACTTGTATTTACAGTGCACGTGTTACGTAAGAAGCCTAGTCACGTGTTTTATTTCCAATCTCTGTGGCTCAACTGATGGCGTTGTCCTGGTTAATTTGCACCGTTGAGAAAGTCCGTTTTTATTAATTTTCTTCGGGTTATTGCGGTGTTCATATCTTTCTCAAGCTAATATTGTGTGGCTCAAATCATCCAGTGTTTTGCAACCAGCCAAACCTAGCCAATAGGTGTAGGCTATTATTTATTTTAGGATAAAGAAGTCTGTAATAACAAAATATTAACACATGTTTTTTTTTTTTTTAAATTTATACATATATAAATATATGTAAAAGTAACAATGGAATGCACAATAATAACTTTTCTTCATCAGATGACAAAGTATAGAATTTGCAACCAAACCAGAGAGAGAGAGAGAGAGATCAAAGCCTCGCCACTTTCATATGAAAAAAGCATTTCAGAGTATTTCTTTACCGAAGTACAGTTTAGTCTCTTAAAATGACTCATCGTTCGTGGGAATCATGAGCTTTGGGGATAATGAATTTGTATGAACTTTGGGAATAGTGAATTTGCGGAATGGCACCTTGATCCGACTTTGGATATAACATTTACTTGATTTGTATTTAACGTTCACATATAATATACCGACATTCTGTGAACACCCACCACTTCTCTGATGTTATATTTTAAACATAATAATTATTTATGTCCTGAAATGATTGTATGGATACATATAAAACTGATTATTATTATTATTTTATCTAATTATTCATGCTTTGAGGAATATATCATTACATAAAAATAAATTTTCCAGAATGGGATTCGAACCCACCTCACGATTAGAAGCCACGCGCTCTACCACTGAGCTAACATGAACACACATCTATCTACTTCTTTCTGATAGAACTCCTTCTGAAGAAACATGACTGAATTTTCGGTGTTCAAGACACTGTTATTGTTATACTGTACGTTGCAAATGCTGTTGTTTTTCTCTCCTTTCTTTTGTTTATTTTACTATGAATGCGAGAACTAAATTTGTTATCTATCTTCACTTTCATTGCAGAAGTGCTTTTACGTATGGAAACGTAGGTGACAAAACGATCACGTGCTCAGATGTATGGATGGTTTCGAAATACTGTATCATTACGTATTTCAATGAATGTTACTTTTTTCTACACTTTGTAACATTTTAGTACGTCTTATTGCACTTAGAAGAAAATAACATTTGCACAAATTTTTCCCAATTGCGAAGGTTCACCCCTACTTTTCAGGGCCCGAACCTCGAATCTTTGGTTTACTGTTTCCTAAGATACCTGAAGTTGGACTTAGAGAATTTTCAGCTCAAAGCAGCCTAATCAATACGGTCAACCTTTTTGGAATAGGCTGTACACCATATAGGTGCTCTCCTATAATTTCAATGACTGGGAAGCTACAGGTTCAACTTCTACTTTAGTGGAGCTACATAATGTGAAAAACCTCTATCTTACTGCGAAAAAATAATAATAAAACTTTTTTTTTAAAAGACATACTTTTCTTAAACGATTCGTACTAAAAAATAAAACAATAATTTTGTTTATAGATGACTACAAAGAAAAGCATGGGGCGCGCTCTCATATAGTGACTTTATAAATTCTTGAATTGGCGCGCCCCATGCTTCTCTTTTTAATCATCTATAAACAAAATTATTTCTTACTTTTGAGTACGAATCGTTTAAAAAAAGAGTGTCTTTTAAAAAGTTTCATTATTATTATTATTTGCAGGGGGGTTCTCGAAGTTCATGTTTTGTGACACAAACCCTAAAGTGTTTTGCAACCAGGTCAAACACAACATCGTCGCAGGCTAGTATTTATTTTAGGGTAAAGAAGTTCATATTAAAAAAAATATATGCTTTTAAAAAATACTGTATATGAAAGTAACAATGGAATATGTACTGTCACCCGATTTACGTCGGTGCAAAAATTCACCATTCTATGACGTCAGAAAATGAATTACATTAATGTTCCAAGCTTTGAGGACACCACGAACCATTGTGAACTAAAGAAAGGTTTGTAAAAAATGTTTCTTCAAATAATTCTGATTATTTATCTATCTATCTATCTACTCAAATAATTCTAATTATCCACCTAATATATACACATTATCATTATTATATTCAATAATTTTCAATCCACCCCTGGATGAAGGCCTTCCCATTTTTTCTACAACTCTGGGTCAGCGCTGTCTTCATCCATGTAACTCCTAAATAAACAGTTACATTTCGTATTTGATCGTCTTATAGAACGTTTCTTTTCTCTAGGAATCTAATGTAGAAACACTTGTCCATTTCCCATCTGTTCTTCTATGCGATCAGCCCATCTTCACTTCTTCTTCTTCATATCTTTATTACATCTACCTTTTTTTGAGATCGAATCCATTCGTCTTCCTTTTAGATATTCCCAGCTCGAATCCCCTCCATGAATCTTTGTGCAACCCTTAATCTTTGAGACGTTTTCAAATTCAATTACCACGTTTCACAGCGATACTACATCACAGGTAAGACACACTAGTTATACAACCTTACGAGGTTCGATTCTTGACGCACCTTGGAAATTACGACGACGAGGTAAAGCAGTCAGTAGAGTGCTTGCTCAGCCTTGAAATCGTGAGGACCCGGATTCGTTTCCCGGTGTTGGCCATCCTGACTGAAGTTTACCCTGGTCTCCCTCGTCCACATCAGGCAATATTGGGATGGTACCTTCAATCAGGCCAGAGACTACTACTTGCAAAATTATTCCCCTTGTTGTTATTGCTCATCATTCATTCACTGGCAAAATGGTCGACTTGGACTGCATCTGGAGATTGTTAAATAAATAAATATTCCTACGTCATAACGTTTTTCGTAACGTGCACGGTGTTTACGGTGACACAAATAAGGCCCTATTAAATGATGAAGTTTCTCAAGAAGTTGACAGCCACAAGTTCGCTAAAAAGAATATCGTGATTAATGATCTCGAATGTTTCAGAAAAGTCTATGTAAATTATGTCTACCCGATTCTTATAATCGATTTGTGTTAGTTAAGTAAGGTGTGAATTCAGCAAGGAATTTCTTGGTTTGATTTTCTTGGCAAGCAGCAGCTCGAACCAGTACAGAAAGAAAAATGTGTCATTTACGATATTACAACCAGACAAGCCGTTAAACGATAATGCCCTATGGGTGATCTATCTTGACGCACGATGTTTGAGATCACTCTTGGAAAGTAGTGCAAAGAATCTGTGTACTGGGACACGTACAGTTCACCCCACCGTCATCAGGTGGTCACATGTTCACTTTCCGTCATGCGTTCTCGCCTCCTGGTCAGTCTGCTTCCGGTCACTGTTCACACCTTTTAACCAATGGACAAAATACAGAGAATTAGTCATACTTTAGACGTGCCCTGGATGATTTTTTTTTGTTTGTTTATTTTATTTTACGCACGATGGTGGTGAGATCAAATGAACATTCAATACATTGTCGTTATAGCGGAAATACAACAAGAACAATGGTATTAAAATTTTTGGGTGGCACGATCATCATGTACCATATATTGTCAAAGAAAGAATGAAAATGGAGTAATCTACAAATCAAGTCTTAGCGAAGCGCATACCCAAAGATACAAAGCGAGAGAACCGGTATTGAAACCAGAACGTACATAAGACGAAGAGAACCATTAAATTTTTAAAATCCATATCTAGATCGAGACTATAAAGCTTAAGAGTGCATTTGTTCAAGTACAAGGTCAGAATTCGATGACAAATCTTTTCATTTGCATCTATAAGCTTCCCCGTTCTACAAAATAAGTCAGTATTTGGATGCAGGTATACAACAAGGAACCAAGTGTCGTTTTTCGTAGAACCAACTCCTACTTTGTCGAATAATTAATTCTCTTAGGGACAGGTACACTAAAAATACATACACAATATGGAACTGTATTTGAGGCTAATTACAGTTCGACCAGTACATCGTCGTAGGGAATGTGAATACCACGTATTTGCATTTTCTTTTAGAAATGGGTTAATTGATGAAAACAATACTAGATGGCGTTGAGCATCTCTTCCGACAATAATTTACCATCTTCTGACGGTAACATTGGTATAAAACAATAAAATTAAAACGTATATGTATCACTAATCTTCCAAGAAGCCCAACGTGCACATACGTCATATTTTCCCTTTGCGCTTCTCAGTAATTTTCACAGTCTAAGCTGCCCAGTGAGTAAATTCTTTGCACTTTTATCACTGACTAGCAATTAAATCTACGAAGTTGTTTCTACTCTCTCCTGTAAAATTAAAAAAACTGCACATTCCCTACGACAATATTTAAAATAAAATTGGCGCAAAATTTTATTCCTATTATTTATCGAAATCTACTCTAGCGAAAAAGTAAGGTTTTGAAGCTGGTCCTGCATTGCAGAACTGCGTTCATTTGGTGAGAACAAAATTAAAAATTAACTTACCATCATCATCGTCGTCCTCTAACAAAACAGACTTTGTAGAAGCCTTTCTACTTGATGACTGAGTTGATTTCACTGCTGACTTTTCACCAAACAAATAATCATCGTCCCCTTCATCACTAAAAAGCTCCTTTTTACTTTCTTTAACACTAGGTGGTTTGTCTTTTGTCTTTGTAGACGTCTGTACAACATTCTTCTTTTCTGAGGAACTAAAAAGGTTATCTGATTCCGGACTATCATCAAATAAACTTCCACTAAAACTACTTCTCACATTACTGGATTGCTTACTAACTGCACTAGACTGCCCTGGACTGGAAAACAAATCGTTTGTGGATTCAATATCTCCAAATAAGTCGTTAGAACCGTGAGAAGGTGTAAAAATATCGTCTTTTATCGAATTATTTTCTTCCTTTTTATTTACAGGAATAAATAATCCTGTACTTTTCTCTTTAGATAACGGTTGATCTGATTTCTTCGTAGAACTGCCAAATATATTATCACCAGGGTCGTGGTCTGAAAAGAGACCTAAGGAAGGTATATTCTGAGCAAAAATATTAGTATTTGTTTTCGCAACAGGTGACAGAACAGGACCTCCTGTAAACAAACTGTCATTTTCTGTTTCATCACCTGCATCTTGAACATTAGGAACATCAAACATATCTTCTTCATCAGTAGAAGGAGACAAAGGGTTACTACCCGGAAATAGTACGGGAGCTGCAGACAATTGACTAGACAGCACTTTCTCACTTGACTCATTTGCTGGATCTGTTTCAAAAGCAGGTAGTAAGTTGTCACCAACACTGTCATTAGAAGAAACTTCAGTTTTAACTTCTTTTATCGTTACACCAATTTCCTGTGGTTCACTAAACTCAACGCTTGATCTTCTCAGTGCTTCCTGTCGACCTTTCCTTGTTGGAGGCCTTCTCTTTACCTGGATTTTTACTCTTTCCTAGTTAAAAGAAAAGAATGCATTATTATTCACACAATTCTCACATAAAACAGTTTTATGTAATTTCTACACACAACTGTGTGTCATTCATCAAGATCTGCTTCAGCAGTGGAAAACTTACAAACCGTTCCCCTTCGATCACTTAAGAGTATACACTACTTTTGTAGATTTTCTCGACTGCTCAAAAGTTAATAGTTTCATACATAAAGCAAAACCGCAACAGGAAGAGCTAAACGGCAATCAGCTTTCACAATTTAATGAAGTGATCAGCCTTAATTAACTGGTAATTAACCCTTAGGACTAGATTTTTGCTTCTTTGCGTAGGGTTCACTTTTAGACTGTAGCTCTGGTTGCACTTGACACAGAACAATAAATTACCACTTATACTACTGCCAAGGACACAAAAATAAAATGGCGTATATATCGTGGGACATAACGAGGGGAAGGGAAAAATCCGCTCTTGTCAAAATTAACTTTACAGAAAGGGATTTTTTCTGGAAAATATCCCTGCGTCGTAACGGGGCCGAACTTCGAAACGAAACTTTTTTCTCAGATCCTACAAGGTACCTACTTCTATACGCTTGCGCAATTTGGGAAAATTCGTTGAATAGATATCTCGAGGGATTTTTTTTTAAATACACGATTAGACATGTGAAGTTTCTGGTATGTAATTTCGTACGGTGCTTTTGTTTGCGTCACTATACGTGTTGTAATTCTAGTGGGATAGTAAGTTACCCCTTGCCTTTGGACCATATTAAAAAATAAGAGGAAGTAGGGGAAGTGAACCAAAGTAACGGGAAAAACGCCGAAAAGCAAATTTATGAAGAAAAAAAAAATCTCCTTTTCAGCCATTTTAGCAACAATGAAGTGAAGTTGTTTTAATAAGACAGAGAATCAAAAATTGACACAGAAAAATCATTAAACGGATAAAAACTTTGCTTTCTGAAAATATGACATCAATAGGTTTGAATTGTAGGAGTATATTTGAATTTTGAGCAAGGATAAAAAATATGTTAGAGATATAGTAAGATCATGCAACCTCTAGTGCTGGACAGTGGACGCTTTACATTAACCTTAGAAATAAGCTGGTTATCACAATCACTTCAAGCAACATAGAAAACAAAGTTATTCCGTTCAAGGATTTAGCAGAGTTGAATTACTCCATTAAATATGTTTAATGAAGAAAATCCAATTACCTTGCCTGCACTGTGTAGAGTACTTGTTGAGGCTGGTTCATCAAAACTGAGAGCAGCCTCTTTCTCTCCAAGATGGGGAGGCTTAGCACCAGGTAATAATGTTAATGGATTGACATTTAATTCTTTGGCAAGCTGTGCTGGACTTTTCAGTGGGCTCTTCTGAGGCGATGCAGATTTGACCGAACCTAAAACAAAAATATTCGTGTTACTATAACTTCACTTAGCATTCAAACACAATATGCTGAACTGAAACCAAACAAGAGAGATGCCCTATACTTCTGAATTTAAACTCTATATTTTCAGGCTTGGATAAGTTTTAGAACTTCATCAACAAATATCTCTCAGTGCTATCTTTCCTTCAAGAACTCGTATACTTTTACTTATGGAAGTGGTTCACTGGCACATGTAAGACGTATACCAGGCGCTCCATCAACCAGACAAACACATCTTAAGTTGTTTTCCAAAACTTCGAAACGCAAGGAAAAATTGGTCAATGACGAAGCGACGGATCACGCTAAACCAGTGACCAATTTTCTATGAATACTTACTTAACGAGAGGTTCTTAACTTCTAGAGGGTGTCCACTCCCAACCTGAGTAATGTTTTGATGCTATTTAATGCAAATTCCATCAAGACTTCTGAAATAACTATAGGTGCGTCATATACAGTTTTTACTTCCAGGTAATTCCTTAAGTAGACTGAGATATAAATTGAGGAAGTTCGATAACCAATTCGCTAGTACAAAAAGAGGATGTTCCTAAAGTATACAAGTTACATTGTATGTCTTTTTCTTTTATGTAACTTTGGAACTTCATAAGAAATGGGCAACTGTGCACTATGTACGATTACTTCGTCCCAAGCAATAGTGAAGATGTTATTCCAAATTCTACTTTACCATCTATGGATTTAGTGGGACTTGTTTTCACACAATATGCTGAACTGAAACCAAACAAGAGAAATACCATTAATTCTCTTCAAAATACCTTCACTTTATCACTTACGGTATTTAAAACAACTGATTAACTTCACTACCGTTAATAATAAAAATGTATTATTATCGGGCCTTTACTGATATTTCTTAATTCTCCATATTTGCATTTATTTTAACGAATGTTCCTTCTACTTTTAGGCGTGGATAAAACTCACAGCTGTGAAGCATTTATCCTAATTTTAACCTTATGATCATTGTCTGTGGCAAATAGCTTGCTAAATCCAATGCGCGATGTTCGCAAAAGGCTAACTGAAAACAAAACCTGGTATCTGAACGACAGAGTGGTAAGTATCAGGATATGCATGGGTGAAATGATCAATGTAGTGTGTGCGTATGCTCCTCAAGTCGGCTGCGAGGAAGAAGACAGAATTCTGGGAGCATCTGGACCATGAACTTCGAAGCGTACCTCCAGCGGAAAGAGTAATTGTGGGCGATGACTTGAACGGGCGTGTAGGAGATAGGAACGAAGAAGGATAAAGAGTAACCAGACTTTGCAACGGCATTCGATCTGGTGATTTGCAAAACATTTTTTCCAAAACAAGAAGGAGCGTCTTTTAACTTACAAGAGTTGTGGGAAAGAAAGTCAAATCGGTTTCATCCTGTGCCGACAACAACATTTTAAGGAAATTAGGAACTGCAAGGTAATAAATGATGAAAGCGTGGCCCCGCAACACAGAGTGGTGAGTGTGGACTGGGAGTTTGCAGGTAGAAATAATAGAAGGCCGCGAAATATAGAGCCCAAAATTAGATGGTAGAGACTGAAAAGAAGAAACTAAGAAAATTGTTCTGAGAAGAAGTTATCGAAAGAATAAATCTGCAAGATGATGTGCAAAAATGGTCGAATGTGAACAGTAGGATCATGCGAACGGCCACAGAGAAGACTTTCGGTAGAACTTCTGGAAAGAGCCCCCTTGCAGCAAAAGAGACGTGGTGGTGGAATGAGAAAGCGCAATAAGCTATTAAAGCGAAGAGGAAAGCTAAAACTAGAAAGAATGCTTCAGGGACTGAAGAGGATAAATGTAGCTTCAAAGCGGTTAATAAGGAAGCAAAGAGGGCAGTGGCTAGAGCTCAAGTACAAGCCTGGGATGAACTGTATGACGAACTTGAAACAGCAGGTGGAGTGAAGAAGCTATACAGATTAGCAAAAACCAGGGCCAAGGCAACAACTATTCTTATAATTAGGTAAATTTAGGATGACCAAGGATTGCTTACCGATAAAGACAGCATCAAACGCTCCTAAATGAAGAAAATTCGAGGAAAGTTCTTAGAGATGGAACTCCAAATTTTGGAATAAGAAGAAGAATAAGGCGGGAAGAAGTAGAGAAAGCACTGAAGAAAATGAAGACCGGAAAAACTACAGGTGCTGATTGCATATCAAAAGAAGCGTGGAAGAGTTTGGGACCAGAAGGTATAAATATTGTATGGGATCTTATGCAAAAAATCTATGAACAGGAAAGAATGCCAACTAAAATGGAGGGATAGTGTTACTGTACCAATTTTTAAGGAGAAGGAAGATATACAGGATTGTGGAAACTATACAGGAATCAAACTAATGTCACATACGATTAAGGTTTGAGAGAAATTTATAGAAGGAAGATCACGAGAAGAAACATCAATAGGAGAACAATAATTTAGATTTATGCCAGAAAAATGTACACCGGGAGCAACTTTTATATCAAGATAAACTATGGAAACGCACCAGGAAAACCAAAAAGGATTGCATATAGTCTTTATTGACTTGCAGAAGGCCTACGACAGAGTACCACGTCAGGAAGTATGGAGATGTTTGAGGGAAGGAGGAGTGCCAGAGAAATATGTAAGGATAATCCAAGATATATATACAGGAGCTAAACCTCACGTAAGAAGTATTGTAGGATTTGTAACGATTTTCTTTCGTAAACTCCTTGCGCTCCTGTTCTTGTTTTCGCGCCTTCAACCGTGCTGCTATCTGCAGCCTAGTTAGCCAACTGACCGCATGTTGGCGTCAGTTGAAATTCACGGTAAGGTTGGAGTAGGAGGTCGAATCCTCTCTTTAATTTCCTCTAGATGTAATTATTTTTATTAACATGGAAAAGTTCCTGACTTCTAGTATGAGCGGTACTGTATAGGTATTCTAATGTATTTTGTTTGTGAGTAGTTACGCACTGATTTAATTAGTGGAATCAATCCCGGTTTAGATGTGCATGAGAGTCTTCATTTGGATTCGAACCCGAGACCGCGTGCTAAGTAAGCGACGCCATCTTACGTAACTCAACGTTTCGTGTCTCTTAATTATTGGTAAGATTTTCTTTCATTAGTTTATGCAGTGATTTGTAGTGTTATGTATATTATATTAACGTTAATGTAACGCGCACATGGAAATTTTGTCTCATATTTAGAAAATTAACTTCGTGTCACTTGCTCTGTTCTGCACGCTACAGCTGTATTTTAAGTATATTGAGCGGAATGTTTTTCTACTTTTATTTTTCTTCGAATGTTGTTCCTTGCTTATGTGTGCAGTTTATAATGGATGTAATGCTGCTTTGCAAGGTATAAATAGATAAAATACGACCAAAAGAAGGATCTGTGATCAAACAGGGATAATAATCTGTTTAGGCCTATCTATTTTTTGAACCCGAAATTCCCCTTGGTCAACGGAGAAGTAGTGGTAGTTGTAGTTTACTCTACCGAGTATTTGCACACAGGTTAAACACAAATAATGAAATGTTCCAACTAGGTTCTTTGGTAACTAATGGAACATGGGGTCGATTTTCATGGAAGTTCTTTTTTCTGCAAGAATTTGCGTGAAGTAATGTTTCTTACAAATAATGAATTTGAAGCTTATACAGGCACAGTAATGGTAAAATACTTAATGTAATGAATATATATATTATATATATTGTGTAAAAGACATGGTAAGTTTGTTATTGGCATATATTATATGTGAGATCACTTCGGAGAAGTTGCACTTAATTACAATAAATGTTATGTTATGTTATGAAAATTGAAAGTGCTGACAATATTCTTGATTGACCAAGCTGTCCTCTGGTATATTAAACATTTTTATTGGCAAGCATTAATAGAAGTACGAGTGCTAGACTTAAATAAAATCCTAGGAGAGGCATCTGTCAATGCTCTAGTATGCATTTTGGTAGTGAATGGATTGAAATATTTCCTTGTACACTAAACTGCCAAGTTGTCAGGTGTCTGGATTGGGTGACGGGTGGAAGTAAACTTTTGTCCGGTACCTTACCCAGGTGGTGCAAGGCGGTATTTCCTACTCAATTATTTGGGGGAGGGGGAGAAATTGCTAAAATACTTCCTGGATACTGTGTATACACGGCCCCCGTGCCGTTGCAGATCGACATGCCAAATCCCTGTTCTGGTTGGATTACACCAGGGTTCAGCCCTAATTAAGCCCGTGCCTCTTCAACGTAGTTATAGACGTTATAACTCAGGATGTGAGAGATGAAGCCCCCTGGGTATATGTTGTTTTCCGATGATATTGCACTAGGCAATACTACTAGGGAAGAACTTGAAAGGAAAGTAGACAGTTGGAGGAAGTCTCTGGAATATAGAAGCCTAAAGATTAGTAGAAAGAAAATTGAATATCTTGAGATTAACGGAGAAGAAAATGGAGAAGTGATGTTGCAAGAAGAACGATTGACTAAAGTGAGAAGTTTTAAATATTTAGCCTCATTTGTTACTGGGAATGGCGATATGGACTCGGAAATAGCACACAGAATGCAAGAGGGATGGCGAAATTGGAAGGAAGAATGTGGCATTCTCTGCGACCGTAGAATCACAGTGAAGAACAAAGGGATGTTTTACAAAACAGTGATTAGACCAGCAACGATGTACGGAGCAGAAACATGACCAATAAGGAAAGCACAAGAAAAGAGATTAGATATCACCGAAATAAGAATGCTACGCTGGATGTGTGGGATAACAAGAGAAGAGAGAGTGAGAAATGTGAGAGTAAGAGGAACAACCAAAGCTGTAGAAATATCAGATGATATAAGAAAGAAGACTACAGTGATATGGGTATGTAATTAGAAGAACAAATGACTATGTAGTTCGAAGAGAGATGGCAATGGGAATGGAGAGCAAGAGAGGTAGAGGGAGGCCAAGGAGGAAATAGACGGATAGGGTTAAGAATGATCTCGGGAAGAAAGGTATGTCAGGGGAAGAAGTTAAGGATATGGCTTTGTGGAGAAGACTCATCAGAAACGTCGACCCCACGTAGGTGGAAAAGACGGAGAGAAAGAAGTAGGGAAGTAGTTAATGCGCTCATACTTTTCATGGATGATCATTTCACTCAATTTCTGGTTTTACGAGTTTTGTGGTACTAGCGGGAAAATAAGGACACCTCCGGAAATCATGGAGGTAAAAAAAATCTACCTAAAGGATTCTCAAATACATACAAATTACAAGAACTGGTCATTTCAAAATAATTTACATTTTACGAGATTATATTTCTAAAAGACATCAAAAACTGAGCCAAGTTTCTTACCTCTCTTCAGATCCCCATTATCTTCCACTGAATTTCTGATTTCAGAATCAGTCCTATCAACTTCAGTCTTTGCAGGAGGTATTTTTTCCAAGTTACTAGAAACAGCCGACCTATTTGCTCTATCTTCTGCCTGAAGAACAGACAGCTTCCCTTCATCCACTTCATCTGATCGTCGAGGTAAACTTCCACTATTGATGGATGATGATTCTTCACGCGAAGACCGTGGTGTTGGTTGAATTTTCTTACCAATAGCAAATAAGTCCTCTTCCTCTTCATCCTTACCAAATAAGTCTGTCGTCTTTCTGATATTTAATGTTTTCGGTGGTTTAGGTTTAGATCCTAATGTTACCTGTCTACTGGGTTCCTGAGTACTTTGTTTGTCCTTGAAAATATTATCACTATTTTGATCATCTGCAGCGTTGGAAAATATATCTACGGATTCAGTCGTATCAAAAAGTGAAGACTTGTCTGTTTCACTTACGGATGTAAATGAAAGATCCTTCTTTGACGCATGATCAAACAAAGAATCACTTTCATTCAATTCATCGAAAAGTGATCGTGGTGAGCGCGTCGTTTTCGGCGTAATAGGCTCAGTCTTAATCTCACTATCTATTGAAGATGGTGGTTTATCCGAGAATATATCACTTTCTTCGACATCAGCAAACAAATCAACAGGAGTTCCTAAAACTTTATGTTTCGAACTATCATCTACGTTTTTCACTGTTTCTTTTTTCGGTGTCTTCATTGCATTATTTTTCTCATCACTATTTTTAGAACTAAATATATCAATATCGGGGGCATCTTGCTGCGGACCTCCAAACAGTACATCATCATCATTGAACAAATCTCGACTTTTCAGTGTCTTTTGTGGTTTCTCTGGTTCCTTCTTCGACAACGTATCAATGCTTCCTTGGGACTTCGACTTCGATGATTTTGAGCTGGTTGAGCTAGCCGAAGAGAAAAGTTCGTCGCCTGAATCTGAGTCATCAAACAATGAAAGAACCTGAGACTTCTGAGGTAGTTTCAAAGTTTTCCCACTGTTTCCACCACTAAGATGGTCACCACTAACAATATCCACATTCTTCAGCTTTGATTTATCGAATAGTGCCTCGTCTTGTGTATGATCGAATATGTCCTCCTCCTTCTCAATTCGAAGTTGAGGTTTCACTTGGCGCTCAGCTTCACTAATCCTGGTTATTTTCTTCTCTGTTGTCACTGGTTCAAAAAGAGAGTCCTCTTCACCATCACTATCAAATAATGATACCTTCTTCGCCTTTGCAGGAACAGTACTGAAAAAGAAAAATAATTATGATGTGAAATACCATAAAGAAATAATTCAGAACATTCTAAGTTGCAGCCGGGACAATTTCCGTACGTTATCTTAAAGATTTCCATCTACTTTACTATTTCCTATTCAAAAGTTCCAGGACTGAGATCTAAGACAAATGCAACTCGTGATTTATTTTCCCTTTCGTTCTAGGATACAATGTTAATATGGATGAGCGAACTTTGCCTTTTAGATAAGACTTTTCGAGAGAGAACTTATAGACTATTGATATTTTATTAGCGAATGCTAACTGACACCAATGATACAGGCTCTTGTAACCTTTTCCTCCAGTTCTTTTACTGCAAGTTGTGTTCTCCGCAAGACGTTACCTCTCAAATTTGAACAATCTAAACCTTAGAGCCAGCTCACAAATAAAAAAGGCTAATTAAAATACGGTAACCGTATACTTCATAAACAGAATATTTTCGGCTGAAAAAAAATCAACTCATAGGGAACATGTATACTTCCATCCCTATAGATTCAGCTATTATTTGTACTGGAACTCACTTAAGAAAATTTAAGAACAATGAATTAGAAATTCAAGAAATGTTAAAATTATTACGGTACTGTTTGAGCAATAAACTTTTACAATTCGAAGATGGATATTATATAGAAAATCATCACCTAGCTATGGGTAGTCCGTTATCACCAATATTATCTGATATAATCATGAACCACTTTGAAACACCAATAACGACGATGCATAAGAACAGGTTAGGTATTATCGTTATGTCAACAATTCCTTGGTGTTATAAATACAGGAAAAACAAAAGCCTTGCTTCGTGGATCGAATGACTTACACTAACAAATATGGTTTACGAAATTAAAAGTAGTTGTGACACACACAACTTCTCGGTTTTGAAAATGTACTGGTTATCTAGATTCCAAACTATAGAATGTATATGAACCTCGCGGCAGAACATTTATACATATTAAATCAAGGCATATTGCACAACTTAAGTATAATATTTGCTTAATTACTTCCTTCGAGCATTAAACATATATACTAATCCCAAAGATATAACAATTGAAATAGAATATCATACAGATTAGGGGGAAAAAATGATTACAAGACAACATTTTTTGAGTGGTACAGATGAGCTAAATCTAATTGTGACACTAAAAATACAAGAGAGACAAAGACGAAGACCGACAATAAATGGATAAGTATTCTCTATACCCGGGAATAACTGACAAATTAATATAAAGACAAAAAAAGTTTAAAACCGTCATTCATCCCTTCAAAAATGTTAGATAAAACACCACACAGTGCAAAAGTTACTTGCTAGCCAAATGCATTGAAGTGTGGTATGCCAAGCGACTTTCAAATGCTGGGTTAAGTATCTTGATATGATCAAACACCAGAACCACCAGCCGGTTCGAAGAACGAAACACCGGTTTCTGATCTCTCACATCACCTAAAAACTACTAAACGCAGCATAATAGATGGTAGGTTATTACGTGAAACTGATTCATGTAGGAAAAAACAGTTTACGAAAGTGTCTTTATATATACAAAACAGTCAGCATTTAACTTGGACAATGACCTATTTAATAGTATTTAGACCTCGATATTAATATAATAAGTAACGTAACATGTGTATGCTATTAATGCACCTTTGCGGTCATTGGTTCACCACATGAGGTGACACTGTGTGATTACGACATAGGCATTTTTCATTTCATGCAAGCTTCGGTTCAGCTCTACAATTTTCATATCAACTCTGGATGGAAATGTCATAATTTTCTTGTGCACTTATAAACCGAGCCGCCGTAGCTCAGTGGTAGAGCGTTGGCGTAGCATTCGGGAGGTCCTGGGTTCAATCCTAGCGGATTTAGTAGTTCATACTCACTAAGGTTTTTCCTCGGTCACACCAGGCAAATACCGGATCATCCCCTTCAACTTAGGCCCTGGGTGATACCTTCCAGCATCCTTGCCCATTCCTATCCCGGCCTGAGTCTTGGATGCCTAAAGGCCATAAAATAAAATTTCAATTGTGTACTTATAACTGTTGCGCAACTACCGCAAGATTTCTTTCATCTCTCCATCCGCTTTCCTTCTGTCTAATGATGCGAACATTTTTGTTCCTGAAAACATTCCACTATTTTTTAATTGCTTTTGGCATCGTGAGAATTTATTAGCAGCTTAGTTAACGATAAAGGGGCGAGAGTCAATTCATTTCAAGTGACCCAATTCTTTGTTCTTGTAGCTCGACCATTTTAAATGGTAAAAAAGGAAACTTACACTGGAGAATACAAGGTAGTAGTTGGCATCAACATGGCGTCTCCTTAGCACTAGTCCCGTACCATTCCGCGCTGTCCATTTTCTTTCCTACTATGTGAAATGTTGCCGCTTTTCTACTGTGTTTGTGGGGTTCCTGTACACCTGTCTTAGTATTCTCTAATGTAAGTATCCTTCTTCTCTAACTTTTTACCATCTTATACATGATGGTAACATAGGTAGAAAAAGGATACTTACATGGTAGAAGATTCTTGAGACAGATGTACAATAACATCACGAACACAATAGAAAAGTAGTACGTTTCGCAATAACGTTTTCAACTGGTACGAGAGAAAATGGACAGAGCGGAAAGTTGCGAGACTGGTCTAAAGGAAACGCCATATTGTCAACAGAATGCAGGGTAACAGTGTGGCCAGGT